>CM040093.1:5701212-5973712 GCA_022496805.1 Pohlia nutans | reverse complement strand
ACACTGGCCTCGAAAGAAGATTGGAGTTTCTATTTGTCTATGTATATTCAAAATGAACAATTTGCTTAACACTCAACACTCTAAAATCTTAAACAATGGGTAAATATTTATTCTAAGAATATTTGATCCCAGATATGATCTACTGTTGATTTTTGAGTCATTAACTAATAAAACTTCGAACCCTTGTAATTTTTGCATATGGTATTTAAACGGTACATTGAAATTCTCTTTGATTTGTTAACAAAAAGAAAAAAATAATAAAAAATTGTTCATTTTAACAATAGAAACTATCATGCTAAGACTCTGAAACCTAAGATAATGTGTACATATTGATCACAAGAATGTACACCACCTAAACATCTGGTTTAGTGTTGGGTTTATTAAGTCAATTAGGAATAAAAATTTGAACCCCACTAATTTTTGCATATTGTATCCAAACAATGCATTCTTTAGTGCGTTGAAATCCTCTTTGATTTGCTTACAAAAAGAACAATTTTTTTTTTTGTTCATTTCTATAATAGAAGCTATGTTGAGACTCTAGAATCTTAGATAATGTGTACGTATAGATTACAAGGATGTACACCCCTTAAATATGTGGGTCTAAGTCATTTGCCAATAAAAACTTTGAACTCCTCTAATTTTTGCATACGGTATCCAAACAATGCATTATTTAGTGCATTGGAATCCTCTTTGATTAGCTTTCATGAAAGAAATGGTCCATTTTGAAGCGTCGTTTTACCTTCTTCCACAACTCCTAGTATAAAATTTCGATCAACATGAATGTATGTGGGTGTAAGAGCATCCGCACCCATGCCTTCAAAGAATCTGACACATTCAATAATTAGATGAAAAATGCTAAGGGCCCTTCAAAATTTCCTCTTGACTAGCGTGTTAAAAAATGACCCTTCAAATTTAAGGTTGGTTTGACTATATCCCACATTCTACTTGTGATTGGTCCATTAACTACTTGATGTACACTTTTGGTGTTTGAGGGGCGTTTTAGATTGGGGGAGTGTAAATTTAAGTGCACATTTGGTGTTTGAGTGGGTGTTTGTGGGCACTTCAAATGTAAATGAATAACTTTAGCGAGTCATCTTTAGCGTGCATGGGTGCAAATGCTCTAAGGTGGAGGCACCAATACCTGTCAGTTTAAGAATTTCGACCTACTTAGAGCGATGGTTTTCAATAATAAAAAAATTGCATCACATAAAACTTTGGGTTTAATAACCAAGCCCAATTTTTAATTAATTTTTGTCACAATGTATGATTTTGTTCTGAATTTTTCAACTTAAACTGAATTTTGCTATGTTCATACAGGCAGTATACAAAGAGGAAAAAATAAAATTTGCGCAACTACTGTCCACCAGTATGTCGTATGAGGCCAATTTTTTTTTCTAAGCATACAAGACCTACAGGGGAGTGTGTTGTGAAATTTCCATAATTTTCCAGAGGCGGCAATGCTTGAAATAATTTCTTGTATAAATGAAGGAAGACAGAAGCCGTAGACCACATTGTGGTTCCTGCCTGCAGTAGGGGTTAATTTGCATAGACCACTATTGATGTTAGTAGGGGAACCAATACTCGTCTTTCATTTCTAGTCCAATCAGTTTGTTAACTTCGCATTCATAATTGATCACCAAACTGCTACAACTAATGGTTGTGATAATTTGATTGGGAACTCACGAAGTTGAAACAGGTGCTTGCATAGGTGACTGGAGATGGTCCTAACAGGTTCTGGTGCTTCTACCTTAAAACTCATTTGATTTCCGGGTTCAGCTTCGTGGTGTACAATACAGTGTTGCGCTGTGTCATATTGATATGGTACCAGTGACATTGAGAAAAGATGATATGAGCAGCTGAATCCAATCAAATCCATGCCCATGTCTCAATAATTGGAGTGGGCTGCGTGCATACAGTCATGTTCCCAAATTTTTATTTTTATTATTATTATTTAAAAAAAATTAATTTAATTTTTTGGAACTGTTCCCCTGTTGCCGTAGAGGTAAGTGGGAACTGCAAGGATGTGGGGAAATCCAATATCATTTTGTCCTCGAGCTCACTGAGATTCGCTTTGCTTCTAGTCAGCCTCACGTCCATGACAGCTCAGACTCATGAAAAAAATCAACACATACGGCCATTTTGTTGTTTTGTGATTGAGCCCGGGTGCACTCTACATTATGTTTGAGAATCACCGCTGCTTTCATGACCCCTCACTAGTAGAAAAGGTGGCACTGCCGAGGGAGATGTCCAGGCAAGTGGTACCCAATTCCATGCATACACAGTGATTTTGCTTGGGCATCTCCCTGGGAAGCGCCATCTTTTCTACTAGTGTCTGTAACCCCTAAACGTCCTAGTGTCCAGAAACTAAATCACGAACAAATTCCAAGCCTTGTAACTTTTTCATACAATCTCCGATGACTTTCATCCAATTCATCTTTGCAAGCTCATTAAGTTTTCTACCAATTAAAGTAAATCTCTTGTGATGAGAAAATGTTGATAATATTGAAGAGGCCTCCAAATGCAAGTATGTCAAATCATGTACACCTCATGTACATTTGAGCCATGCTAATATTTATTATTGAGGCTAGCATTTACTTGTGTGCAAAGAGCCGGTACGTTTAAGAGTTAAACACCCCCCCCCCCCCCCCCCCCCCTCCCCCCCCTTCTTTCTCTCCAATAACATTCTTGAGCCCCCTATTGTTCACCTTCAAATCTCAAGCATATGTTAGGAGATCAGAAGAATCGCAAAGAATTTCTCTAACTTCAGTTGGGCCAAGCAAAGAGGGTTGGAGAGTTGAATTATGTTATTAGTAGTTTCTCTACAGTGCTCCTACAGTGTAAAGGGTGTGGTCCGACAAGATATGCCTGAAGAACATTATGCCATGTATAAGAGGGTTTATATGTCTAAAAATCTTTGTACACTGATCTATTATGTCCTAAATATACAGTATGTTTAATGTAAGTATACGTCAATATATATACCCATAGACACGTTCTTTTTATTTTTCATTTTATCCATTGACTCATTATGATCATGTCCAATGTGCACATTCTGAGCGTTCAATTTGATTGTTCAGTCAGTCTGGAGTATTTCTGTCTGCGAATTAATTTAAGTGGCATTGTTAATAGGGATTGATTTGGTGGTCAGGGGTGTAAGCCAGTGCATGTGCATCTGCAAGAATATATATATAATGTAGGGCAGGTGGAGTTGCCCAACAAACAGAAATCTGGTGCCCTTGCTCAGATACAAAGCCCAGACTGAGCCAGATTGCATGACCATCTGTTGGCAGCCCCACACCAGATTCCCTACATATAAAATTGATCGTTTCAGCGGCCTGCTATACAATCTTCGCTGCTCATCAATTCATGTATCAATTGCTCTCATGAGACTGCGAGATATTGAAGGATTTTTAATTTTTTAATTTTTTAATTTTTTAATTTAAAAAATTAATATTATTTATTTTTTTGTTTGGGGGAGCAGATTCGTCTTCCAATATTTTGATCTGCAATTACTTGACTCGTGTACCATACAGTGAGAGTCCGGGGAGAAATTTAGCCTTCAGTTCTTCCATGTATCGGTCATCGGTACTGAAACTCCAGCTAAGGGAAATTCCAGCTAAGGGTCTCCTTTCATGTATCGGTCATTAGTACTGAAAAGGTGGAGCCCTGCCAATTTACCACCGAAATGGGTGAAGTGAGGAGTATGTTTTCCATTTTCATTGAAATGGGTGTACAATTAGTGCTTCTTGGGACCTCACTTCTTGTCTTCTAAGGTAACTATACCTTAAGCATTCACCTTACCAACTGAGCCTATTAACACACAAAGAACAAAAAATATTTTCAGTGGGTCTTAATAGCAAGTTCAAGAGGATTCCAACGCACTTTAGCATGCATTATTTGGACACCGTATGGATAAGTTATGAATTTCCAAAGTGTTGACTATAGGTTGACCTTAAAGCGACTCTAAACTCTGATGTTCAGATTGTGCACATTCTCATCAACAGTAGGGTGTCAGAATCTACTTATTATGGAAGATTGAGCTATGGACGCTTTAAAGAAATGGTCGCTTTTAGAGATAGTTACCTTAGTGTCTTTCACCTGCCTGATGCTCACATGGAAGACTTACCTAAGAGCTTCTCCAGCAGTGCTCCATGTTCATGAACTTCAGATGATCTCTGAATAATTTCATTCGGTATTTAGGAAAAGTCCATGAGATTTTTCACTTCAACCACTACGCTCCCAAGAGAGCCTTTTTGGTCACTGCCCATTTTCCAGAGCTGCCCGGGCCCATTATTTTATTTTTATTTTCAAAACAAAAAATACGATGTCATAGTTAAACAAGTCCTCTTTCCAATGCAATTGGAATTATGTCTATACAATCCAAACTCCACTTAGGGGAATTTTTTTAAGTGAAACACCTCAATGTTGAAATCAATTTCAACACTTTGGGTAGGCTTGCCAAAAAATCTAAGCTGATGAGATTCATTGGGCACCTGAAAGGAATAGGGTTGCATGCCATGAGTTGTGGGCTCTTCCAATTGGAGGAGAGTTGAAGGGATAATCTAATTTGGCCAATAACTCTTGCTTTCTTTTATACCCCCACCCATCACAAGGTCTTTGAAAAAATGCTAATGAATTGAACATCTTGTCAAATTGGGTCATACATCTTTTTAACTACTCCATCTTGAAGATGGTAAAAAATGGCACAACATTTCAAGGTTGTCCGGGATTTTCAAGGCCTGAAATATCAAAATCTCAACATCATTTACTATAATTTTGACATTTGTGAAGTGAAATGTTTTGAAAATTTGAGGAATGATTTATAAGGCCTGCAAGAACATTCGGGAGTACATTCTTCTATAATTGGAATGTGAAAAAAGGTTTTGAAAAGCATTCAAAGATCATCAACAAAAATAACCAAAATGAGACAGTTTTAGATAGGGGACCCTCCTCGGGTGTTTAGGGGTTAAGGCGAGTGGATTTAGGGTCCAAAAGAACTTTGAAATTAATTCTCTTTTCTATTTTGATTCAAGGACTGACAACTGCTAAGGTCCCACATTTTCTTAGATCTACCCAATTTTTAGAGAATTATCTCGCTAGATTTATAAAAAAATAGGGAATAAGCTTTAATTTCCCTCAAATGATCAATTTTTCTCTTAAGATTTTGAACACAATTAGGCAATTCCGAGTTTCAACCAACTAATCTGTAATTAAAAGTCGGTTCTCTCCGGACATGGTAGGATAGTTAGTTCCAGAGTTGGGTGTGTATCTAATAAAAATAACTAAAAATAAACGAATCTTGATTTGGAGCTACAATTCACTGTAGAATACTATTCAAGATGTGTTCATTTCATGAAGAAGATGCCATATATGCCCACTTCTGGTCATTTCAATGAATGGGGGAGAATCGGCAAAGATCATCATTCAATCATAAAGAGATGTGTAATGAAGAGACAATGTTCAATTAATTCCTAATGGTTATTTGTCCCATCCAAAATGGTTATTTATAATTTAGTTACCTCAAATGAAACTTTACATATGTGAATTTATTGTGTTATATTAATCTTGAGAATGTCCTTTATCCTGTAAGGACCAAGCGTCCATATTCTAAATGATGAATAATAAACTTTAGTAAGATTTTATTCGTCAAGTTACTTTTTGCAATCCAAAAAAATACTACAAAATTCTATGGCAAGATATCGTTGTATATGTGTGAACTTTGTGGAAAGGGAATGATTTGTGAAAATTTTATGCCTCATTTCATGTTGAACTGATTCACCAAAAATATCCAAGATCTTAGGGCCTTTTATACTTAGATGCCATTTTTGAGAAATCGTCTCTTATCAAACTTTTGAAGGATATGATTGGCTAAAATCGAGAAGCCTATTGGAAATTGGCTTTTAATTATACTACATAATTTAAGTCGAAGAGAGGTGGAAGGAGGAAATGATGTGGGAAACACTTTTTACCTACGTGGCACCAAAAGTGCCACGGTGAGATACCCCCAAAATTACAATTTAGCCCACCTCAAAAACATGGGCCTAAGGGAATTTGTGGAGAAGCCGTCAGAAAAAAAGAAAAAAAGAAAAAAAAAGAAAAAAAAAATTTAAAAAAAAATTTAAAAATAAAAAATAAATAAATAAAATAAAATATATGATATTTTATATACTAACAGGGGTTTCAGATCATTCTAGCTTGGATTCTACAGTTATTTTTGTCATCGGATGTGTCTTTTTGTCAGATATGCACTTCAAAAAATCTAATTTTGCGCGCTTTTAACAACTTCTGATGGCCATATTTGAAAAAAAATATAGCTTGGATTCCAAATATTTTTACATATTTCAAATCACTATGGTCTAATTAGTCTAGTAGAAAAAGTTTCAAAATATGTTTAGACAATTTGTTTTGAGGTGGTTTTTAATGGATAAGTTGGTCACTCTATTATATTGAAAATAGGGTTTGGACGGTTTAATGGTCTCTTTTCACTTTATATTACTTCCAAAGGCCTTGGCTACCAAAAGATGGCCTTTGGTCTTGAAGCAAGCGACCTTCATAAGGCTTTTGGGCACTCGGCCTTTGGAGTTGGTTTTTAAGTATAAAAAGGCCCTTAGTTCAAAAGTGCTCTTGAAAAAATCAACTCATTAAAGTAAGCAACCAAGAAATCTTCAAAAATCACTACACTTAGAGTATTACATTTCAACCCATTGCAACAAATTCCATCAATAGATTGTCAATATCTTATTCGTAACCAAATTACAAATTAATTTTGAATTTTAAATTTTAAATTTTATACAAAATATTGGTGATAGCAATTGCAGATCTAACCGTATTGATAGAATCTAAAATTCATAATGTACAACTTTTATTGATACATCAAGTTCAAAATATACTTCTTGGAGAGGAGTGTGCTCTTTTAGGGGTTAATATTTACAATGCTACTATAGAGGCATCTACAATGCTATCACAGTAGAAATGATGCCTCTCCATCTGGGTTGTATTAATCAACCATTAGATAAAGTATCAAACACGACGTCGAAGATGTCTAGTAGACTACTTTGTCTGTCAAACAAACATATTATTAGAATACACATGAAATATTTAAGAATAATCTTGGATATTTGGAAATATTTCATCCAGTTGTCTGATATACTTGACATTTGTCTAATTAGACAATTGACTTTAAACGTTTAATACAATGTCAAGCTGGAAAAAGTGTCAAACTGACAACTCCATTTTCTACAGTAGCATTGTAAACAGTTAACTCCTAAAGGACCAAGAAGCCTACATTTGGCATGATGTTTTTTTAACATTTTTGAGTAGTACCTATGTAAACTTCCTTTTATTTATTTATTTAATTTATCATTTTTTGTAAATTTCTTTTACGAATACATGCAAGGTTCTTCATTAATTCCAAAGATACAAAATGTGGTCCCATTTGAATTATGTATTTCCACAAAACCATAATGCCTTGGTCCTTTAGGAATTAACCCTTGAGCGGCCCAAAAGCCCTTTGCGGCCGTTAGTATAGTATATTATGTATTTGGTGGTACTTGATCAATTATATGGCTAAATACGGGTTGTAGAGAGGGACCCCAAAGACCATAACATTCAATAGCCTTCCAAGAGGATGCCTTTTAGTTTCATCCACCTTTATATATGGAGTGACCAGTGATTTGTAATTGAATGAACTATTGAATCAAGTAAACAATTACAAAACACTGTTGAATTGTGATTGAGGAGTGCTTTCGATTACTGCTCACCATGGTTGATTGATCTTGCTTAATGCCACGTGCCCCCATAGCTACTGATGTGATGTGGAATATCCCACATCATTTCATTGGGGGGATGAAATGATGTGGGATATTCCACATCATTCTGTTGGAAGAAGGCAGCAGTCACAAAGGCTACTGAATGTTATGACCTTTCAAGGATTAAGTTCCAGATTTTTTTCTCATAAGAAAATTAAGGGTCTGTAAAAAAAGGAAAAGGGACGAAGCCAAGGCAGTTCAAGAATGTGAATAATTATGTGATATGCTTGTACACAAGCCTGGTTGAATGTATTAATACAAGTGGAAGTTGGGAGTGATAAGCATTGGCAGGGCCCAGAATCGCAACGGTCCTTATTATCAAGTAGTACACTAGTACTATGAGGGCTCAATGTCGGCCTGGGTGGGCCATTTCAAGAGAGTTCATATTAACGTGATCAATAGATAAATCATCATCATCAATCTTCAATCCCTGAGACATCCACGAGTCTGTTCATCTGACGCAATTGATATATCAATTGGCAATTCATCCATCCGCACTCTCCCCATGAATATATCAGTCCTTCATGTCAGGCCGGCCTGAGATGTATATCTGAGGGTGAGTGTGGGTACATGTGCCGGCTCATTGACATGATAATTTATATTACCACAATCATTGCAGTACCAAAGCGAATTGCCCCAGCGCCAAATTTATTTGCTCCACACAGTCCAGACTTTTCATCACAGAAGGCATACAGCCCTCTACATTGCCAAGTATTTAACCCTTTACCGCCCAGGGTGGTTCTGGAGAAACCACCTTTTTCTGGGTGATGTTTCTTTAAAATCTATCTCTGTTGAAATTATGGGTACTATTAATAGTATCCAACCGTACGAATGTAAGCATAGCTTAATGAAACAAGTCTCAGTTAAATCTTGGTAAGATCGGACCGTTGGATTGAAGGATTATAGTATATCTTTGAACCATATAATGCACACTCAAAAATGAGATTTCGGGGGGTGTGTGACTTCAAGGTTAAATAGAATTTGGGTTAAATTTTCAAAAATAAAAGTGAAGATGTTCAGCAATGACTTTTGTCAACACCTCTTCATTGCAATCTTTCATGTCAAGAATAGACTCATACATAATTATTGTGAATTTTATAAGTGAAAGTGACTTATCCATGTACGGTTTAGAACAAAATTTATACGTTCAAATAAGAAAGGAGTTAGTATAGTGATCAAGATCAGACTACATACACTAATGGAACATGAACAAGAGAACACAATCCAAAAAGAAAAACGAGATAACAAACTTCCAATCTCTAGAAATACAACATAGTACATATGTTGTATTTGTAAGTATTTGCTGTATTTTGAGGTATTTGCAGTATTTTGGTGTTTTGTACATAGGTATTTGGATATCTAGGAAAGTCGGATTCCAAATTTTCTTTTTGCATCATCTCTAGAATCAAAAGTTACACATTTGAACTTCAGACACTGTACTGAGATGGTTCATAGATTTTCCAGAATTTCATTTTCCAGTGATCTAGTGACCACTTAGTGGTTACCTGGGCACTAAAGGGTTAAATGGTGCCAAGTCCGAGTTCTAACATAACATTCAGTAGCATGCAGTGACTCATGGCCCATTCACACGAGCCTAGTGCCACTGTTGCGTTTGCGTTCCTGAAAGGATGGGAGGTAAAATGAAGAAACAAAAAAATATTCAAAACTTTGTCTTTTCCTGCTTCAGCTACTGTTGAGCACTGTGCAACTGCAATACACTACCGCAAGTATAGTCCCGTTCGTTTTTTGCGTTGTGTTGCTTTCTGTCTTGCGGTAGTGTAATTCTTTTCTATTTATTTTAGATTTTTCTAGTTACCTCATATTCCTTCAAAGTTATCTGACGCATGCATGCGTGCAGCAGAAATGGTGTATGTGAACGGGCCTTCATCAGTAGATGGTGCAGCATATTCCACATCCAAGAGGACTTTGTCCCTAGCTAAGTGAACCAGGTGGAATCCAAGGCGATGTGCAGAGTGCATGAAGGAAAACATATGAAGGCTACTAAATAGTGCGAAATATGCTCCACCGTCTACTCTCACTACTAGCGAAGGTGTCGCTTCTCACTTGCAAGGATCTCAAAGAGGGTCAGAGTTCATGTACACGCTTGTCCCAAGATTTGAGCACCTAGACAGTGAGTGCGAAGTGGCGCCGTTTGATTCACCAAACGAGTGAAAAGTGAAGCCTTCTCCTTGTAGTGTATTGCATGCTAGTGAATGTTATGAAGTCAATTGTGCCGGTTGGAGGAAGGCTATAAGTAGCAAGGATGGCTAGGCATTACCACATCCTTTAGTTAGAGCATGCCCACTCTACAACTGAATTCTCTCATGACTATGAAAAGTGAATGAAACTCAACATGCATACTCAGGGAGGTTGAGAGAGCTAACCACTGAATATGAGAGCATCTCCACCAACACTCTCGATAGTTCTCTAGCTCTCGAAAATCGGATGTGCATGGGTTGGTCAACAAATTTTTGGGAGGGAGACACTAATTAAATACAACAATCCAATTCAGGGGCCTTCAAAATGACTCAAGTTAGTGTATCTTCTCTTCTTAATTGCACATCATGATTGCACAATCCATACGCACGTGGTGACTTGTGAGTGACTTACCTACTATTTTTAGAGTGTAATTGAGTGATGTTGCTGGGGAACTACATGGTATGCCCTGTAATTTTGGGATGACCTTCAGAGTGCAATTCAGCGTTGCTGGTGGAGATGCTCTTACATGTTGCCAAGTCTGAGTTTCAAGTCAATTATTGTGCCCTTTGGAAGAAGGTTATAATAAGATCATGGCTAGGCATTACCACATCCTGACATCACAAACTTCCCTCCATACATGATTTAGTATTGGAACAGTGATGAAATAGTTGATATTAATATCTTTAATGCTGTAACGATATAAGAATAGTGAGCCTGAAACTTTTAACCCCTAAATGCCTAGAGCCCTTTCCAAATTCGGCAGTTTTGCAAAGATGCATTATAAAATGCAACCTAGAGGGATATTTTGAACTTGATATATGAATGAAAGTTGTACATTATGAATTTTAGATTCTATCCATACGGTTAGATCTATGATTGCTATTACCAATAATTTTGTATAAAATTTGAAACGTGAAATTCAAAATTATTTTGTAATTCAATTACGAATAAGATATTGACAATCTACGGATGAAATTTGTTGTGATTGGTTGAAATGTAATACTCTAAGTGTAGTGATTTTTGGAGATTTTTTGGTTGCTTAATTATATGAGTTGACTTTTTTTAGAGCACTTTTACATTGAAATCTTCATTATTTTGGGTGAATCACTACAACATGAAATGAGGCATACAAATTTCACAAATCATCCCCTTTCTAATCAGATCACATATGCATGAAGCCAACTTCCCATAGAATCTACAGTAAAAATTCCACACTGCTCAAAGTGCATGGCGGATGAGAAATTATGGATGAAATCTGTACATCGTCCAAAAAATGGACGCTTTAGGCAGTTAGGGGTTAAAACAGGATATTAATTTGAGAAAAGTTTGCATTAAAACATCATGGGGAATGATAGAATGACATTCAATTGCTGGAATGAAACCCAAAACTTAATATTACATGGAGATGAAGATGTCACAAAATATCTACTTAGTTAAGAATATCCATATCTTGGACAGTAATCTTTTGGACGGTGTTACAAAGCCAGGTTGCCCAAGTATTGTTGTGATATTACACCTCATCCTCAACAATCCCACAACGTAACATTTTCTTGCAGCAAATTAAGGCTCTGTGCAGTCGCCCGACATAAAACTCTGGGCCCTCAAATTTCTAGTGTGTGATAATGGTTCTTGCGACCCAATCCCAACGCGGTATACAACACGGTTTACAACGGTCGGGGTTTACACTACAAGGAGAAGGCTTCGCTTTTCACTCCTACGAGTCAAACGGCGCCACTTTGCACTCACCAATTTTTTGGTTAGACTTGGTGAGTGCGATTCGTCACGTAGGACAAGCATGTACAGTGAAAAGCAACAATGAACAGGATCCTCTAGAGTGAGAAATGACGCCTCTGCTTGTAGTGTTACAACTCAGCAAAGGCAAAAGTGTAAATGACTTGAAATTTTATCATTTTAACAAATTTGACATGATTGCTACATGTTTAAAAGGAGACCGGATTATACACTGATTGCTACGATTGTTAGCAATGGTAGTCTAGGAATAGCCATAACACCATTATGGAACTTTCCTAAATGTTGTAATGTTGCTTGAGTTACTCCCCTAACGTTGCTAACAAGCCAATAACAAATGATTTTAGTGAATTGTCGAGTTGTACGTATCGATCAACTTGTTTGTATATATCATTTGTGGAATTGGACATTTCTTTATATTGCCAAATCCTATAGTCATGCACTTATCAAGATTCAGAGTTTGTGTCAAGCTCACAATAGAAAGTCACTTTGTAGGCTATCAGACGCTGTTTGGAAGCCGAGAGTCCATTGAGAGGAGAATACACGACACAGTAGCCAAGGCAGGGCGTCACAAACACATCCTCAATCTTGGACATGGCGTGTTGATAGGCACTCCTGAAGAAAATGTAGCCCACTTTTTTGAAACAGGTAAAAGTGTACGATACTGAAATAGTTATACCCCCAACTAATAGAAAAAAGTAGTTTTTCTATGTTGATGGCCCATTCACATACACATGCATGCATGCTTTAGGTAACTTTGAGGGAATATGTTGTCAGCCAAGAAATATAAAATACGTAATTAGAAATTACTTTAACGCATGATAAAAAGGAATGCAACGCAAAAAAGGAGCATGGCTCTAGTTATGGCATTGTAATGCAGTTGCATAGTGCTTGAACAGTAGTTGCAGCAAGAAAAGACAAGGCTTTGAATATTTTTTTGTTTCTCGGTTTTACCTTCCTCCATTTTAATATTTTATTTTATTTTTAATAAAACCAAGAGTGAAATCTCAAGACTTTCATCTTTGTATTATAGATTATAATAAAAAGAAAACCCAACTTACATGGCCCTTGCATATAATATAAGACTTGCCATCCATAAGTGACAATTTGACTCACCTTCTGTAACTCAAATATGCAATTGGCTTCCCATTAGCAAAAGGGGAATTTGCAAACAAAGCCGTCGCAATCTATCAAAAAAAGTTACGATAAATTAATGTATCCAAAAGAGGCATAATTGTGCATAACAATTTATAGTCCATCTCAATGAAATTGATTATTGCTTATTATTGGTTACTAGTCCATACCGGTATTACAGTTTATCTCCAAAATGGGGCACCAACACTACTAGGAGAGGAGTCGAAATATGACTGGGGTTTATGACTGAAAACGGGCATAAAGTGACCTGATGACTACTACCAATTTCAGTCATCAAACCAGTCATAACGGACAACAAAAATTTCTAAATATACTCTAGTCATATCTGCGGGCATACGTTCCCAGTGGCACGTTCCCAAAAGATTTTTGGGACCTCGGTTATCGGCAACCTGATAAATGTGACTATTTTTAGTCATATATATGTGACTAGGAATAGTCAGAACAATCTGACTAGATTTAGTCAGAGAATTCAACTCAATGAGTAAAATGTCATAATTTAATGATGTCATAATATGACTATCATTGGTTGCAAAATATGGTCGTGATGACTAGAATTAGTCATTTTTTCAGTTTACATATTTGTAAAGAATGACTAGGAATAGTCATCAACTTAAAACATTCTACTATGGTTTCTAATCACTGGTAGTTATCATTCCCAGATACCTTACTACTTTGTAGTCAAAACTAGTTGTACCTTACTACTAGTTGTAGTCAAAACTTTAGATACATTCAAGTTTACGCCCAACGATATGACTGAAAAAAAGCTTTATTTTCGAACAAAATTGCTCAGAAACTGACTATGCATAGTCATTGCTTTTAAACACATGACTACAGCTAATGACTACATATAGTCATTTTAGTTCACATATCATAGTCATGAGATCCAAAAAGTTTAGGAGACTAAGTGACTAAATGTAGTCCGCTGATAGAAATCGATGACTACAATCAGCGTCAATGTCTAATATCTATATTGTTCTAACCGCATTGAACAATGCCCTATTTTAGCCAACGCAATTGCTCATGGATGCTTTAAGAATTGGGGGGCCGCAATATAAAACTATCTACTGCTTGTCCCATCTTTGTGATGGGAGGGTCGTCCAATTCTACGCTAGAATAGAGAAGTTAGTCGTCGTTGTTGCTCTTCTGCACCTCCACAAAGACACACCCTTCTGGAATTGTGACCCTATGCAATCTGGCTCCTTCCAAGTTAATTACCTTCCCAATACCAACCACCAGTTCTTCCCCATCTGCAACACCTATGATTTCCACGACATCGCCTTTGCTAAATTTCGAAGGCGATGAGGCTTCGTCCTTTTGTCCACTTGTCTGCAATTCCACGAACACTTGTAAATAATAGAATGACGACTGCCACGAAAACTAAGCATGCAGTTCAAGAAAGAACCAAGTGGGTAGTGCTTCGGCTTTCCTTACCTTTGATGTGCTCTTGTCCTGATGAGCCCCCACTTTGTCTTCCTTGCTATCTTTTGCCACGACAGCAGGATTTCTTGATTTCTTCTGTTTCCCACCCTTTCCCCGTGTCTTCCTCTTCTAAGCAATAGGGGATCCCTTCTCTGTCCTCATCTGCTCCCGCTCATCAGGGGACCCCTTCTCTCTACTCTTGTAAACGCTGGCGGTACCTTTCTCTGTCCGGGGTATCTTCTGCTCACCCCCGCTGATTTCGAGCTTCTGTACCTCAGTAATCCTCTTCCTCTTCTCACCAGCTGGACGATGCTTCGGCGGCGATGGCAAGGTAGTGTCCGCCTCGGCTTCCTTCCTTTTGCTAACTTCTTCCATCTGCACATCGTCTCTTCCTTCAGACTCCTGTTTACCCCAGTATAAACAACCACAATCAGTCATGAAAACAAGCAGAGTTAAAGGGGACTTCCTGACTAATTCTAGTCAGCAATGTAAAGAACGTGACTAACTTTAGTCATAAATTCCATAAGCATGACTAGCACTAGTCATTTTGACCCTAAACCCTAAAACCGCCCTCGCAGCTGCTATCGACGGGGCCGCTGTCTTCGCAGCTATCGATTTCTCCGCGACCTCCGCCTCCACGCCGCTTTCTCTGCTGTCACTGACTGCTTCTTCCTTGCTGTCTTCCTCTGCATCAGGCTCCTCCGCTGTAGACGACGGCTCGCTATTGAGATCTAACTTCGGTGAGGACTTCGCCGCCTCTGCCTCCGCTTCGGATTCCTCGCTGCCGCTGCTCTCCTGCTCCTCTTGAGACTCTTCTTCTTGAGACTCTTCTTCATTCGATTCTTCCTCCTTCGACGGCTCGCTTTCCGGCACCGTGGGCTTCTTCAATTTCGCCATGGCAACAGAGCTTCCAAGTGCGACGACGAGATGCAAGTGAATTTCGAGCAGTGGTCTCCATTTTTCAAATTCCAGCAAGTATAAGGTCAGAAGTACAACAATCCTATGCAATGATGATTGAAGAGGTTGGCTGAGCGAGTGGGGAAGTGGAGTGAAAGTGAAATTCAAACTACTTAGGGTTTCGTAATCAATGGGTGGCGGCTGCATTTAGGGTGCGGAATTATCGCCGCCGCCGCAGTGCTATTAATAGTTCATTGTTATCCATCGATGACTAGGTTTAGTCACCCAATCTGCTTCATTGACTATTCGTAGTCAGGAGTTCTACATCCATGACTAGATGTACGCACGTCATTGACGATGTTGAAATAGTGCTAGAGTGAGTATATTTAGCTCTTCCTTAAATGATGCCCTATAAAGCAACGCGTCAAGGCGCTTAAACGCATTAGGAATCTAAAGTATTTCTAGAATGAAGCGATCTGCTGGACCCAACAAAGCTTAGTCGCCCTTATACTCTTGAAACTTGGACACTTCTTCCTCTGTCGGTGACATCTTTATTAAAAGCTGTAAGATCTCATGGCTCAGACCCTCGCCTGCAAATTAAGAACGAGTGCAATATTTCTCACTCTTCGTGAATTCGCCATCCACAACTCGCAAAGAGTTCATGTCCAATTGTATTGATCGTATTGTACAAAACCTAATTTAGATGAGGGCATCACCAAAACAAGAGAGGAACATTGCATGCATTCGTTGAAATGCAAAGAACAATTCGGGCCTTCTGATCATTTCTAATAAAAAATACAACATAAGTTGGGCTTTCCCCGGATCGAGAATTTCATTCTTCTCGGATGTAGGTGTAGAGGGAGCAAATCTCATGGGGCCACTGGGAGTGACTCGTGACGACACACCAAACAAATTCTCGATGATTTCTTCATCCAGCCTGCAACAATTGAGTATTAATCAGACTTGCTGACAATTATTTCTACAATGACTATTCGTAGTCACTTGTTCGTGGTAGATGACTAGTATTGGTCAGACGTGCGACTTCAATGACTGCATTGCCTTCCTTGACAATAAGCACTTAATGAACTGCAGTGAGAATGGCTCATTCTACATTGTTTTTGAATTGCATGTAATGTAGTAGTTTGGACTAAGAATTGTGGTTATTCTGTGTAGGTGGATCACGGAATTGCTAATGGATCCGACATCCCGAGAGGATCTTCTGCAATTGCAGCTGTGGGACATCGAAGAGAAAGAAGCAGACAGACAAAGTCTAACAAGTTACCCTTGTCCATGTAAGAAATGCATGGGTGCAAGAATAGTATCAAGGAAAACCATCCGCAAACATCTACAGAAGTACAAGCGAGATCTTGAATTCAAGACATCCATCCTGGTATGTTATCCATAAATTTAGTTTGATATGTTGGTTATAAAATATGTGGGGATCCAATGCGCCTGCCTTACTTTGATGTAATGATACATGTAGAAAACATAGAGACCTATTCTACTGGCCGCAGCAACTGCTGCATTAAAGTTTGTAATTTTAGCTCCTCTACCGCTTCAAAGGAGCGGAGAGAGTAGTTTGTATCCCAACCAGCAAGCGTCTGTGGATATTGTTCAGACAGATAGCTCCAATGGGCACTGGCGCATAGAACCCATCCCAAAGCTCAAACCCTTCACATTTTGGGAAAGAAAGTGGGAGGTTAGAATGTCAACACATCCGCACATGGGATGGGGCCTATATGCCATGGAAGCAGCCAAAGCTAGTGATGAGTTATTGCCATTTGTTGGGAATTTTTTATCAGAGGCTGAGTTCCACCGTATGCGTCAGGTAGACCAGCGATTTGCAAAGTATGCAATACGTGTGAAGAAAAATGTTTACGAAGATGGAGATGTGTTGAATGGAAATGTTGCAGGGTTTATTAACAGTTCTCTTAGAAGAGAGCATATAGGGAATGTTCTTTAGGAATACGTGTGATTGCCTACCCCATGGAACCCGAAGACTTGGGGGTATATTATTAGTGTAGACTACGGGAAATTTGAAGTGGTGGTGTTGTATTGCACATGGGCACAAGCAAACAAGAGGGGAGCTCGGGCTACAATGAAATGAGACAAATATGGATTCACATTGTTCAGATTTGATCGATTGATTCCATATTCAGCGGACTTCTTTGCATTTTCTCTTCACGTACAGAAAATATTTTTTTGTAGACGACGAGGAGAACAATGGATGGAAAATCGTTTTACGACGACAGCCGCGTGGCGCAAGAGTCGAGTCAAGTGATGGCGGAAGACATGAACTACAGAGTGTGTAGTTAGGTAGAGACGAGGAGCATGCAGGCCTACGGCTTGAATACACTACCGTGGAAAAGAAACTTGACACTCCTGATTTGAGAGGATGTAGGAGACTAACCACAGAAGATGTAAACCAAGCTTTGGTGTTGCAGAGGAGGATCTAGAGGTGGGACATGATGTGCTATTACAATAGGAAATGAGGTCACATACATGGCATAGTTCATTATATTAGTAGACCAAGTATGAAACGTACTATGATATGCAGTAGCTGGTCTCGGTAATCTTGATGACTATACTTAGTCAGTGATTCTACATGCACGACTAATATGAGTCACTCGCTCGACATTACTGTCTACAGTGACTAAGAGTAGTTTTTGAAGTGCAGCAAATGGCTAATTCCACATTGCTAAGGTATACAATTGGACTTGCCTTATAATTATCTTCAACATCACTGATTGAAGCTAGAACATGCATGTGCACTACCTTAAATTAAAATTCAAGATGTTCAATATCAAAGCACAACTAAACCAATGATTGAGAAAAAATTCAGCATGGATGTGAAACGGGTGCAAATTGAAAGAAAAAGCCGATAAAAAAGAGGGAGAGGTAGAGTAAATAAAAGTGGAAAGAATATACGAGGGGAAGAAGCGCTGTAGTCAAAATAAAACTATCCTCGTCAAAAAGAGAAAAAACAAAACATCAATGCAAAGTAGATAAATGACAAGTATTTGAACAAGGTGCAAAGATAACTGGAGTGACTGTAGACAGTGAGAAGGGTATCTGGAAAAAATATCCATGACATCTGAATTGATAAAATGATATAAAATTGTAAGAAGAAAAATAATTATGGAATGAAAAAAAAAACATGCTAGTTTGTTTTAAATAAAAAGTTAAAAAATACAATATATAAAAGGTTAAAACCTCAAAGGAACAAAATAAATTTGAAAGAAAATCCTAAACTGAAGGAAGGAAAGTCAAATTGAAATAATAAATCGAACATAAAAAAAGGATAAAAATTTGAATTAAAACCATGAAGGCCCCACTCTAAAACCCACTTACAAATGGCTGCCCAAAACTATAGTCACATAACTACTAATTCTAGTCACATGGCTGCCCACGCAAAAAATCACCGGAAGAATACGTTCCCTACAGAGTTCCCATTGAGGTTCCGTGAAAATATGACTAAAATCATAGTCATGTGATGACTATAGACTGTTCTAGTCACCAAAGTAGTTACTGATGACTGAATTCTAACCGATAGTCATATCTAGTCATATGGCCATAGTCATATTTCGTATGCTCTCCTAGTAGTGCAAGGGTAGACGTCACTAGCTTCATTTATGAGGTGTGGATAATCAAACTATCTCGAACATGTTCTTTATTCACAATGATCTTCGAGCCAATATTATGATTATTTGCCCATCTATCACACCCTTTTGAAAATTAGGGCAATTTTGATCATTCACTAATTATCTCCAATGTCCTCTTATTATAAATATTTCAAGCGGTTCACTCACTACTAGAGAGATGGGGTTCCGGTGTAAGAAAATCAACAGAAATTCTGCTGGTTCGTGTGCGAGTTAGGAACAGTTGATTCCGGATCACAATCAACAGAAAATGTCTTGGTTCGGTGTTGCTTCAATGTCCAAGTATACAGATAAAGAATGTTTCTAATCTAGCATTCATTTTTTTTGGCCTGCCCGAGGAAAAGTAGCTGCCCGGAGATTTTGGGCTGCCCGGAAAAAATTTAATAGCCAGGGCCAAGAACCCCAACCACCACTGTAGGGCCCACCATGGTCGACCGAAGACCAATCGCCAACGGCCGGATTCGAACACAAGACCTTCTACCCCCCAACCACTTACTAAACCACCACACCACATACACACGCTCATGCAAGTACATGAATTATCTTGTTAATTATAAGAGAACTTAACCATTGGCGATTCGTTTGCCATGTACAAAAAGCTTTTTTTTTCAATTTTTTTTTTGCACTATTTCATACAGGGATTTTTCTGTATCTACAAAAAAATTCAGATTTAAATTTTTTTTTTTTTTTTTGGACAAAATCTTGAAAGCTGGAGCTGTTTTTTTTTTCCCTGCAGTCTTTGAATATTTTTAACGATGTAAAAAAAACTTTATTTTCAATTTTTTTTTCTGCAGTATTATATGCAGGGATTTTTCTGTATATAGAAAAAAATTCAAATTTTTTTGAATTTTTTTTTTTTGACAAAATCTTGAAGGCTGGAGCTGTGTTTTTTTCCAAGAGAGAACCTGTTGGTTCTGTACAGTTTTTTTCTTCCAAGAGAAAACTTGTTGGTACCAAGAGAGAATCTGTTGGTTCTGTGCAGTGAATTCGGTTTTGCAACGTTAAACCCAATCTCTATTGGTTCCAAGAGATGTGTTTTGGTTCTGTCTTGGTTTTGACGCACTCTCTAGTAGTGAATCAACAAGAACTTGTTGGTTCCAAGAGGAAAATCAACAGGAACTTGTTGGTTCTGTGCAGATGACTAAATGTTTGCTACGTTAAACCCATTCTCTGTTGGTTCCAACAAATGTGTCTTGGTTTTGTCTTGGTTTTTACGCACTCTCTAGTAGTGACTCTGACACTCCCATTTAAAGTTTGATGGCTTTAATTAGCTTTACAATTGTTATGGGCATGTTACAAGAGCATGTCTACTCTACCACTGAATTCTCAAGATTCTTTGAAAGTGAATGAAATTCAACATGCATATTTGGGTGGGTAAAGATCGAGAGTCAGTGAATATGAGTACAATGTAGAGATACCTCAATACGTCCCTCTATAACTAAGTTTAGGAAGGGCTCCATATCCTAAATTGATGAACAATTATAATGGTTATTCATGCATGTACATTATATAATGATTGTGATTGGTTCACCGAATATATATATATATATATATATATATATATATATATATAGATAGAGGGACACATAGCGGTTCGAGGGTATGGAGACCATATTGTATTAAATTGTGACACCAAATTTTGAATGTGAAGATAGTAGTCAAGGGGTGAATTGAGGGAGAAGGGTGCGGATGCTCTAACAGAAACAAGGTGATCCAAATTAGCACATGCTTAATTTGAAATTTATTTAATTGATTAAGGTAATCCAGGCCAGTTGAGGTTGCTCACCCGCCTCCCCGGTTGGAAGGACAACCCAACTCGGAGTTAATTGATCATAACGCCATTTTGGTTATTTTGGCCAATCCTTGTTATTTTCTAGTGTAACCTATAACCCGTTACACTAAAAAATAAAATAACATGGATTGGCCAATATAACGCGTTTCATATCCTGCTCGGAGTCAAAGTCCAAGTTCACTTGTCCATCAAGCAATCGAAACCGTGAGATGAATTCAGGAGCTAGTTCATCTCTTCAACTAATTCTAACTCAGGTACTACAGTAATAAGCTAATTGAATTGCAAAACCATTATAAGTTCTAAACTCTCTGCACATTAGATATCAACCAATCCAGATTGTGCACGCGAGGACAATCTCACCAAACTTAGTTATAGAGGGACGTATTGAGGTATCTTTACATTGTGCACAATTTGGATTGGTTGTGTTGGTCCGCAAATTAAATGTACACACTATGCAGGAGAGGACAATCCTTCCATTGGAATTGTTGTGTTGGACTTTGACACGTTCCAACGTAGTCTAGCTATTATATGTCAGATCGCGCATGTATGCACACGAAGATAGTTCTACCCCTCATAACCGGTTGTTGACTTTTCAACGCTAACGTGCCTCCATCCCATTGGCAACCCATCATCATTGCCATCACAAGTTGCAACTCATAACCTTCTCTCCTTTCAACTTGCATCCTACGCCCTTGGATCATGAAGATCAAGGGTTGTGATTGAAAAGTGAACAACCGATTATGTATGATAACCTACTCTTCGCTGCTACTGCGGCTCCCCGGCTATTTAATACAAATTGTTGTGTGGGAGTCTGACATGGGATCATGGACCAACTGAGGTCAAGATCACAGTCCGGGGAGAAATTTTAGCATAACCAACTAAGATCCTACATTTTCTTGTACCAGCCGGTTTTCTGGAGCATTCTCTCAGCTAGGCATCCCCAAAATGGTCACATTTTTCATAAGATTTTGAACTCAATTAGGTGATTTTGAATTTCAACCGGCTAATTTGTAACTAAAGGTCAGTTAGACTCCCAAACATTAGTCAAGATACTGCAAACCCCGACTCTAAATTCCCCCCTCAACGTTAATGTAAGAGGACAAAAATTGCCCCCTATTTTGTGCATGTAGAGGCCTACCTTAAAAAATAACCTCCTCTTCCAAGGGATTGAAATTTCCGAAGGGGTCCTCCTAGACTACTTTGTGACCGTAGGCTTCAAATTTGCAAAAAACAAAATGCCAAAAAAAGATCCTAGGATGCCCAAAATGGAAATTTCAGAAAATAGGACCCATGAGTAAATAGTGCTTGCATTAACATCGAGGGGGATTTAGAGTCGGGTACTGCAAACAGTGCCTCACCTGAGAAGCACAAGTTTGGAACACAACTTCAAATCCAAGTTTGTTGGCCCCTATGCTGTCAAGATAGTTGGTAACGGCATCAAAACTACCATCAAACTTATCCAAGGTCAAAGTGTAATGCAAAACTTTGATAGTTTTCATATATAGGTTGTGATCTGATGTCATCCGCTATCACTCGTTGATCATTGGATAACATAACGTTCTTCAGCTCCCTAATGTTCACCTCCGAATCTCAAGCATCTGTCAGGGAATCGGAGGAATCGTAGAGAATTTTCTCTAACTTCAACTGGGCCAAGTAAAGAGGGTTGGAGAGTTGAATTATTTTATTAATTAGCAGTTTCTCTACAATGTTGCTACAGTGTAAAGGGTGTGGTTTAGCAAGGGCTGAAGAACTTACATTATGAGAGCGCTACTTGAGAATGTTATGTATTTGCAAGGTATTACCTAAAGTGGAATGCCCCCATAACTGCTCACCCCCACAGTAAGGTAGAGGGCTCCAAAACCAACAGGGTTCTAATTCCAACAGAATCTAGGCACAATAATTAACTGATATTTAACTAATTATGGACTTCTAAAAGTCCAGAAATAATATTGAATGCATCCACCGAGGAGCCGACAAAATAAAAAAACAGATTTTTAAAGTGAAAGATGTCCACATGCAGACTTTTTTGCTTCAAAAAAGGTCAAAACGATGAATGTTAGCTTATAGTTAGGTCACAGAATTGATTTTTGGCCAAAATAAAAAAAAATAAAAAAAAATAGTTCAAAAGTGTCAGCTGGCGGCCGATATAATTTGGCTATCCAACGATAAAAGTTTCAATTGTCCAGAATTGAGCATTTTCTACAATTTTTTGCAAATTGTTTAGAATTTGTCATTTTGTCCTGAATTCGTCGTTTTGTCCATAATTAGTTAAATATCTGTTAATCATCTTAGAACCTAAATCTAGGTAGACCATAGATAGCTTATCATTTTGGTCAACATCCAATAAGAGCTCTATGATGTGCCTAGATTTGTGTTCTAAAATAAATGCATGGTCTAAATTCTCTTGGAATTAGAACCCTGTTGGTTTTGGAGCCCTCTACCTTACACCCATTTTGGTCATGTGAATGTCTTCAAGAATCGCCAAGTGAACCAAGGAACTTAAAGACCATCATTTGTGATTCAAGGGGCTTGTACAAGTGAACCGAATTGGAACTTGGAAGATGCAATTTGGCATGATACTTTTTATGTTAAAGAAAACATCACCTATATGTCACAACTGAAGTGAGGTACATGACTATCTTTTCACTTTCAAAATTCATATAAATTACATACTATTTGAAAAGAAAAGAAAAGAATCATTTTCATTCATGATTCTCATTTAACTACCAGCCAAAAATAGTCATAGGTCGGTCCTCAATTTTTCCCAAGCATAGAAGCTTAGTAAACCAGCCATTTTTTTGTTGTTTTTCCGTTAGTAGAGCACCACGCACCCTAGAATGTAGCCAGGTAGGGGAAAAATGGATAGAATCATTCATATATATGTATGTTTGTCCATAAAATTATGTATTGTAAGGCACTTTCATCCAAATATTGACAATTTTAGAATCTTTTTAAGAAAACTTTAGTGATTTCATTCAAATTTTTGCCCATTTTTTCTAGTGTAAAGTAGCCACTTCCAAAATCAAGTAAAATTCTCGCCGGAAAAAAATTGCCGATTGGCTTAAACAGTCGATTCAAGGTCAGTCTACTTTACCTCCCCACCAAACATACTAATCAACTTCTGCTTAACCCCTAAACGTCCTCACCCCTCTCCAAATTCGGCAGTTTTGCAAAGATGCATTATTAAATACAACTAAGAGGGACATTTTTGAACTTGATGTATGAATAAAAGTTGTACATTATGAATTTTAGATTCTATCCATACGATTAGATCTGCAATTGCTATCACCAATACTTTTGTATAAAATTTGAAACTCAAAATTCAAAATTCTTTTGTAATGCAATTACAAATAAGATATTGACAATGTATATATACAAAATATGTTGTGATGGGTTGAAATGTAATACTCTAAGTGTAGTGATTTTTGGAGATTTTTTGGTTGCTTAATTTTATGAGTTGACTTTTTCAAGAGCACATTTAGACTAAAATCTTCAAATTTTTTGGTGAATCACTACAACATGAAATGAGGCATAATTTTCATGAAGCATCCCTTTTCTAATCGGATCACACATGCATGAAGCTATCTTGCCATAGAATTTTGTAGTATTTTTTTTCCTTGCAAAAAAGAGCATGACGGATGAGAAAACGTGGATGAAATTTGTACATCGTCCAAAAATTGAACGGTTGGATAGTTAGGGGTTAATATTTTTGATAACCATATCTACAAATTGTCTATCATTCAGTCATTCATTTGATAGTACACCACATATTACCGTAAGGTAGAAACACCAGAACCTGCTAGGGACCAATTCCAGTCACATATGCAAGCACCTGTTTCAACTTCGTGAATTCCCAATCAAATTATAACAATCAATAGTTGTAGCAGTTTGGTGATCAATTATGAATGCCAAGTTAGCAAACTGATTGGACTAGAAATGAAAGACGAGTATTGGTTCCCCTACTAACATCAATAGTGGTCTATGAACAAAATCATACATTGTGACAAAATTAATTAAAAATTGGGCTTGGTTATTAAACCCAAATTTTTATGTGTTGCAATTTTTTATCATTGAAAACCATTGCTTTAAATAGGTTGAAATACTTAAACTGATAGGTATTGGTGCCTCCACGTTAGTACACCACACATTAGAGTTAACCAAAAAGAAGAGAGAATACATGTTAGGTGAGGTGAGTCTGACCTGAATCTAAGGTAGCCAAGCAAACTGGCATAGTTTCCAAAGAATCCAAAATAGAAAGGAGGGTGAACTAATTTTGCCGTTACAAAGGTGGCCAAACTCAGTCTAAGGTAACAGAGAGCCAAGACTTGGAGGCGATGGCCCACATCCAATTTGAGATAATGGCATGGCATGTGCCAAACTTGAGATATAATTAGGTGACTGGTTTGATTAGGTGACTCTGACAACTTGGACTAACTTGCAAAGAGGGTGTTGGGTTCACTATTTGATTTTATTTTGGTTACACTCAAAAACAACAAAAACGACATAGACTATGGTTTCCTTATGTTTTGGGGGTCAGATCACCTGTTCTGATTTCAGTTAACTCAATTACCGTTTGTCATTTATTTTATTTTTTTTGACAACCGTTTGTCATTTTTGAAATCCAAAATCTGAAGAGACTGAGACTTATCCAAGCAAACAGAGAGTAGGATATTCCTGAGGAATATAATCACTAGCCTGACAGTTCTATTATCAACCAAGTTCTTTTGGAATACTGAAGTAAATGTGAGAATGACGTTTTCCACACTATTTTTGGAAGCTAAAAAAACGTTGCAACTAATTGAGTGTTTCCAACGTTGCACCAATAGGAGGCTGCAAAGTGGTGCCTACTTTGAAACCCCATATTCTAATATACGTATCAAGAAAAGCTTCCAATCGCAAAGCATGAAGATGAGTTTCTGATTGTTATGGCATCAGTGGAATAAACATCCTTCTGTTTCAAGAAAAAAGAAAAAAAGAAAAAAGAAAAAAGAAAAAATAAAAAAATCTGCATGAGATAAAATGTAAATTAAAGTTGGGCAACCAAACATTCAACAAAAATTGATGTCCAATACCATATTATTGAACACTACGAACAAGAATTGTCTTGTGCCAAGTCAATTGCTACATAGTCCATGTGTCTGGTCTTTCTGTGTATGCAAGATTGGCCCTCCTTTGCTCCAATGCCTTTATAATTAACCACAGCAACTGGATGAAGTTAATGGAGATTACTCGCCCTCGTACTCCACCAAGATGTACAATGGCTTGCCACCCAACTTCTCACGACCCTATAACACATATTCCAATATTCTTAGTCTCAATAGGATTTTGCAAAAGCTTACATGTAAACATTATAATAGTGAGATTCTATCGAGTGACGGATTCACCAATCCAGCTGCTTTAAGTTAATAATCCATGCAATGGAAAAGGGGAAAAAAATAAAAATTACCTTCAGGTCCACAAGCTCAATCAAGCACGCACATTCCACAATCTCCGCTTCAACTTGCTCTGCATAACACGCTTGGATGTCTCTAATCAGTGCAAAGCATTTGATAGGCCAATTTAGACTGCAACATGAAAATTCTACATCTTGATTGGTGCAAAATCATTTTTTTTCCATTCTACCTTGTACAGTAGTCCAACAAAAAAGAATGAGCATGAAGATATGAGATTTGATTTGAGATAACAAGGTTTTAAGCTACCTCTTTCCGGTGAATGGGACACTTGTTGCTTCAAATGTGTCATAAATGCAGTGGATTATTTTAACCCCTAAAGGACTGGTTTCAAAATGACAAATTCAATTGATCATATTGTGAAAAATACAATTCAGATGAAACTGAATTTTATATCAATAGAATCAGTGAAGAACAGTGCATATGTTGGTCAAAAAACAAACTTGAACAAAAGAAAGTCCACATAAAACCTACTCAAAACTGCTAAAACAAAAAAACATGAGGCCCAATTCGGGCTTTTGGTCCTTTAGGGGTTAAGCTTGTTCTTTTGCACAGGATATGATGTTGGTTCAAGTTTTAAGCTTGTTGCGTCAACTTGTGCAATCTATAGTGGCCCTAAGACACTAAATGCTAACAGAAAGTAATAGAGATAACAAATACTGGATAGAAATGAAGGGAGAAGCAAACCTAGCAATTTGATGGCAGCTCCAAGAGTTCCTCCAGTGGCAATCAAGTCGTCAACAACAACCACACGCTCGTTCTTCTCAATTGCGCCCACATGCATTTCAATGCAATCGGTCCCGTACTCGAGACTATACTCTTGTCTGATCACAGGGCCTACAACATGTGGAAACAAATCTCAGCATAAAAGTGCCATACTAAAATTGTTCGCATTTTCTAAAATGACCCCTGTTACCACCAGATTCATCTCTTCCAATGTAATACTCATTTAGCAAGTGGGGAAAGCATGACGTGGCTAAGACAGATCTTTGAATGAAAATGGAGTTTTCTAGGGGTCTACAACCTTCCACCTTGAATGATTGCATAAGAAATCATCGTACAATGAGTGAGAAAACAATTTAATCTCAAAAGAGTTTGGCTCTTTTAGTACTCAAAGTGAGAGATCTCTCTATTGAGAGATCAAGCACACACTCCTACATATTAATTAAGATGCTTAAAAGTGAATGCTCTTAAACCCTAAGCAGAAATTACAAGAGAGTTTGGCTCTTGTAGTACCCAAAGTGAGAGATTTTAATTAAACATATTGTGAAAAATGTAATTCAGATGGAACCAAAATTTACATCACCAAAATTAGTGAAGAATATTGCGTACGTAGGTCAAAAAGAAAGGAATTTGAACAAATCGAAGTCCACAGAGGACCTACTCAAAACTCCTTAAAAAAAAAATGAGATCTTCTGGGTTAAACCCTAATCAGGGGTTAGAAATGGTACCTGGCAGTTTTTTAGGCTTGCGCATAGGCACAAACTTGGCACCAATGGCAAGGGCGATGGGAGGCCCAAAAATGAACCCACGAGCTTCAATACCTGCACCACCAAAACCACATCACCTTAAACCCTAAAATTAAAAAAGTATCTCCTCAAAGTATACATTGTTTTGCCAAAACCACATCACCTTAAACCCTAAAATAAAAAATTCTCTCCTCAGTATTACTCATTGTCTTACCCACAATGACATCCACCTTCTGGTCTTTGTAGCGCTCCACAAAGATGTCGATAGTGTCCTTAAACGCCTTGTGATCCAACAGCAACGTCGTCACATCGTGAAACATAATTCCTATAACAAAACAGTAAGAATTCAGAATTTCAGGGTTGTTTTCAGACCTTCCTAAAAGTGAGAAAAAGTATGATAACTCTGTCAATTAGAAGCTTTAGTAGTAGTCAATTTCTGTCAAGCTTTAGTAGTAGGAGTATGATGATACTGTCAATTAGAAGCTAGGGTTTAAGCTTAAACCCCAAAGAGATGGTCAATGAATTGCTTACCCTTGTGAGGAAAGTCAGGAATGCAACGGATGCTGTCCGAGATGTACTGGACCCGCGGGTCACCACTCTTGGCGGCCGACATCTCGCCTGGTTATCTCCTCTTTGTCTTTAGACAACAACAATTGCGACACCAAAAAACGACAAACAAAAATGAACAAAATGAACAAAACAGGAGAATTCAAGAGGACAATGCAGAGTTGCCAGCTTTAACCCTCTCTCTTTGTTTCTAGACAAGTAAGCGTGTCTAAGTCAGCGTCGAAGCAAGCGAAAATGGAAGTCCTGTACCGTTCACAACAGCCAAGCAAAACTCCGTTCACGTCGATTACCAAAACCAGTAACCCCTAACTCCAGTAACCCCTAAACCCTAACAACAACAATCCGTGCGGAGGAAAAATCGACAAGGCAGGCAGCCCCGCGACGCCCGAAACCAGCAGCAGAAAAAAAAACGTCTCATTCACCTGAATGCTTCCGGTGATGACCTCAATGCCCTCAAGAAACAACGTGCACCTATCGCCGAATTAACTCTCCACACTACTCTGTGCATTCAGGTCGAACGTGAGGAAACGGGCGACGAGCTCGCAAACGGGCAACAAATCCTGTCTACCCTCGACAACCAAACACTTGAAGAAAACAACTCAAAAAATGAAAATGAACAGTGGAATGCAGTAAACCTCGGCAATGCGGTAACGCTTGGTGGAATCAAACTCCACGGCCGACGCCCCTGGACGAATCGTCGCAAGGAAAGAAACGAAGGCGAGGTGCGCGCTGTGCAAGCCTAGAGCCAGAGGTGCGAGACAACCGGCCCGGCCGGTAACCGTGACCCGGACCGCCGGTTCCGCATAGTCGGGAACGTCCGTTCGCCAATTATTACCTGCGTGGGAACGGCATGGGGAACGTGAAAAAGAGCCTTTGTCGGTCTTTCCGTTAGGGATCCCGTTTCTGTGGCTTTTAGATGGTTTCAATGATTTTTTTTCAATTTTTAATTTTATGTGGATCTTGTTCCTGTTTTTGGGATGATTTTAATGAACTGGAATACCGTGCCTGCATAGCAACTTTGGTGGAAAATAATTCTAAAAATAAATGCCAAAAAAATTGGGAAAAAAATGAGATTTCTAAGAATATTCATTTTGCAAAAAAATCTATTTTAAAAAAATAATTAAATATTCTGCAGAAAGGTGTTGAAGTTGTTACATAGGTACGGTATGTGTTGTTTGGATATTGTATGAATAAGTTATGAATTTTCAAAATTTTGTTGTAGGGTGAATAAAGTTGTCGGTATCCTTTTATTTTTCAATAGTTGTTAGTTGGTTTCAACAAACTTTTGTCAAAATTGATTTTTTTATATTATTTTATTTTTTAGTGGTTGGCACTTCAGAGTAACATCTTTAAGGAATTCAAAATTTCATTCATTTGAACATGTTTCATCCATTTGAATAACTTTACATTCATTTGAATATATTTTAATTTATTTATAAAAAAGTATATCCATATGGACATATTTTCGTATTCATTTTAATAATAATCCTTCATCCATTATTATAAGTAGATTGATCATTTTTGCACTTTCAAAAAACCATGATTTATCATCATCAAAGGATCTCCCTTCCGGTTCAGTGCTTGTTTGTTCTTCTATCAGTGGAATAAACGTTCATTTGATTAAAAAATAAATAAAATCATAATTTATAATTACTCAAAACACTCCCTATCAGTGAGCCTCATAGATTTCATCATAGATCTCATAAAATGAAGAATACTGGTAGATAAAGATGCTTAGACAACATTGGGTAATCCTACCTTAACCTCTAATGGATCAAGAATTCATCGTTTGCAAAAGACAAATTCAATTGATTATATTTTGAAAATTTATAATTCAAATAGGGTCGAATTTCACATCATTGGAATCAATGAAGAACATTACATCTCTTGGTCAAAAAAACAAATAAATAATGAAAGGAAAACTATAATCAATGATTTTTTTTTGTTATTAATTTTAGCCAAATTGCTACATAGTTAATTGATACAAAGGGTTTTTGAAAAAAGAAAGAAAGGAATAATAGCCAAATTTCCTACATGGAGTCAAGATGTGTAGCCTCTTTAAACCTACTGTAGGTATCACCCACGTATTGCCAAGATAGCACCTAGGTAGCACATATGTATTATCTTGATATATATTATATTAAGTATACAGTGTTACAATACTATGTCACTATCCTGACTGATATCCGTCATAATACCATGTCACAAAACCATCCACATTTTACATCCATACTTTTCATCCATACTTTCTCAAATCATTCTCCACAGTTCCCATGATGTTCCCCAAAGGTTCACATCACATTCCCTAGCGTTCCTGTTATGTTCCTGTCATGTTCCTACCATGTTTCCTAATGTTCCCACATTCTTTTTATGTTCCCAAAGGTTCCCATGTTCCTTTTATGTCCCCAATTGATTTTCACGTTCCCAATGCAATGTTGGTGCATTGCAACAGGGTGTTTGCTAGTTACATATATATATATATATATATATATATATAAAGGCCAACTTGATTTAGTCCGGCCCAAGTTTGGAGTTCAGGCCAAGCAAAATCTTGTCCCGATTTCCTCAAACTGGCCCAAAGATTTGGCGCCAAAATCATGCCACATAGGACGCCACGTAGGGAAAATTGCTTGTTCCGGCCCGGCCTGGAATTGAAAGAATCGAGCGATCCTATTGGTTGAAATTTGAAGAGTTCAGGCCGGCCCTCAATCCGGCCCCAAATATAAAGTGGGCCTGATATGAAAAGAGTATCTAAGGATAATTTCTGCAAAGTTTCTTGAAGAGGATGAAGAATTAGGGTTTTTACAGAGTTTGCATTGGAAATTGCAGCTGTATCAGGATGTTGCACTTTCTGGAAACGATGTACTTTAGATTCCTTTCTCCGAAAACAGCCCTAGCTTCACAGAGTAATTAATAGAATGCAGCCATGTTTTTGAATTGGGTTGCAAAGCTGTGGTGATTGATGGAGATCCAGCATTCTGGAGCAATTTCCATGGCAGCGATGGAGATTGCTACTGATGAGAGCGAGGAAGGTTTGTTGTTGTTGCCTGGACGGCAGGAAATGGAGGTTGATGTCGCCTTGAAGAGCGAAGAAAACAAGGCGCCTTTGAGCAGCCTGATTCGCTGTCTGTATTGGAGCCATTTTCTTTCCCGCTGGGGAGACAGGTACTCACTCTCTTTTTCATTTTCGCTTTGCGTCCACTGTGTGTGTATTTTCTGTAGTGTAGGAAAATTGGACCCCCTGCTGGAAAGCATCTGTTTGTATGAAAATGACTTCGACACTGTTGATCTTGTAGTATAGAACAAGAGCTTTAAAATGATGTATTGCAATCAGAAAACCGAGGCAAAATGAGAAAATGCCACCATTGCAATGGTCAGTGATGCAGATGGCCATATTGGGCGTTTTAGTCGCTGAGGGGTTAACAATCTTCTTTTGTAGCAGTTTTGAGGAGATCTTATGTGGACTTAAGTTTATTTGTTTTTTAACCAATTTATGCAATGTTCTTCACTGATTCTGGTGATATAAAATTTGATCCCATTTGAATTACATTTCTTCATAATATGATCAATTGAAGTCATCATTTTAAAACCATGAATCCTTTGTTAAACTCTTTAATACGGAGTAACATTCTTGAGTAGTGTTGACCTTGTACCCTTGTGCTTACGCGACTTTCGTTAAGCCAATCTCTTGCATGACATTCTTGAGTACTGTAGTGCTGACCTTGCATCATTTGTGAATATAATAAAATCAGTTGACTGAGTACTGAAGATTTCAAGATGTAAGAGGATGCGTATCTTAAAACAATGTCAAAGGCTTGGTATATTAGGAGACATGTCAATGACCAAGCATATTTTATTTCAGCCCTCCATATTGAGATAATTTTTTTGTAAGATTTAAATCCCTACAGACCAAATCGAACTTCGTATGTTTGAGTAGATCCCATACGGACTGTTTTTTGTTCAAATTTATTTGTAATTTGACCAACATATGCAATGTTCTGCACTACTAAATTTGGTCCCCATCTGATTTTTTACAATATGATCGATTGAATTTGTAATTTTAAAATCATGAATCAGTTCTTGGTCCTTTTAAGGGTTAAAATTCTTTTTTGACAAATCGTTAGATGATGACCTTATGAATGAATTATACTGATATGTCATGATTTTTAGTTGTAGCGCTGAAATTCAAAAAAAATCCTCCTCTTTTTGACATGGTGCCTCGGGGATGTTGCCCGGCAGGATGTGGGAATTTGCAGTGGGGCTGTTGATGCTGCAAGTATGGCCGGATTCACTGCTGCTGGTGGCCATTTATGGCCTGGTGGAAACTGCTTCCGTGGCTACTCTTGGCGTTCTAGTCGGGGAGCTCGTTGATAAGTTGCCCCGGCTCAGGGTACCGATTCTGCCGCACACTCTCTTTACGTTTCGGTTTTAGGGTTTTAGGGTTTTTTAAGGGTTTAGGGAGGATCTTCGAATTGAGCAAGAAGTTGGATGACAATTCTTACTCTGAGACAGACTATTATTTTTGAATGGTCTCTCATTGTCTACCCAGGTGGCATTTTTTTTCCTGACATATTTGTTCTATGTTTTATACTTCAAACGTGAGCCTTGTCCACTTCAAACGGGGTAGACAATGAGAGTGACCCAAAAACTACATAACACTATTAAAGATAGACCATTTTTCTAGTACGGAGACAGCTCTTTTTGAGGGAAAAAAAAAGTATTAAGTTGAAAAATGCCAAAAACTAGGACATTTATTTCTGGACAGAGGGAGTATCTTGTATGCTCACATCATTATTTCTGGTTCGACATCTTGGGCATGATTCTTCATCACCTCATTAGATTCACAGAGTTATTGATGTTGGCTTATAGTAAAATTAACTTAATGTTAAACGACACTAACATTAAGTTAACACCATTTATGTTACAGTAACATTACCTTATCATGAGGATTGTATGAATCTAACTATTTGTTAATCTAATGGGGGTCTTTTGTGATGATGCTTTGAGTTTTCATTTTACTGTTTTGACTTTCTGTGTGGGTGGTTGTGCTGCAAATTGCAGACAGTGCAGCTTTCATTGAGTATACAGAATGGATCTGTTGTAGCAGCTGCTCTGGGAATCATCTTACTGTTGCTCCATCCAGGAGGCTTCGGTGTGAGCTTTGTGATGCTGGTTGTGATTGTCAATGCATTCGGTGCAACCAGTGCGCTTTCAGGCATGGCCATGGATATCGTGGTTGAGCGTGACTGGTACAGCTCCTACCTTTAATTGTTGAATTTTTTTATTTCTAAAATGCTCAGTTGCATCTTACAGCAATAGCTTGTTCTTTCTATCCATCCATTCCTTAATTGCTTGAATGCTAACTCCTAAAGGACCAAATAGCCCGAATGGGCCTCATATTTTTCTTTAGCAGTTTCTTTTGAGTAAGTTACATGCGAGGTTACATGGGGAATCTCATTATGTTTAATTTTTTGATAAAAAATATGCAATGTTCTTCACTGATTCTGGTGATATGAAATTTAACCCCATCTGAACTACTGATTTTTTTGCTAAATGATCAACCGAATTGGTCATTTTACAACCATGTCATTCCTTTCGCATATCCTTAGTTTTGGCGAGGAACATCTAATGTTGGTTTTTTGATGCAGGGTAGTGTTGATTGCTGAGAAGCAGGGTACAGGATTTTTGACACAAATTAATGCAGCAATGCGCCGCATTGACCTCAGTTGCAAGCTCCTGGCTCCAGTGGCCGTGGGTTTTATGATGAGTTCTGTTTCAATGCTTGCAAGTGCTATTTTGATTGCTGTGTGGAATGTAACCTCGGTGGGCGTGGAATACTGGCTTCTCCATCATGTGTACATGGCTATGCCCGCCTTACAACAGAAAACCACAGCCTCAAGGAATGCTAGTGAAGTGGAATTGGGCAATACTACTCCTGTAGCACAGGTAAATTGAATCATTCTCACTGTAAAATAGCAGATTATTTATGTCTATGCTTTAGAGGATCATCAGGTAAATTGAATCATTCTCACTGTAAAATAGCTAATTGTGTCTATGCTTTAGAGGATCATCATTTTCTTGTCAAAGTGACGGATTCCATGTCCGAATAAGGTTGAATGCTCTAAAACCACTAGCTCCCCCAACTCTGCATGTAGACTTTTCCTGGAGCTGCCACAATTGAGACTCAAAATCACCAATTTCATTATTCCAGCAAACCAATGGCATGCGAACTAATTGGTGGTTTTGAGTATCATCATGAGTGGAAACTAGTACCATGGGGGAACCTGTTTGTTGATATTGAGTCTAGGTGTACTTTCCACTTTTAAGATTTGTATCAATTTCAATACCGTACTCGGCCATCATGATCAGCAAAAGATAATAGATATCCACATTTTTAGGATTTTTTTTTTTGAAAAAATTCTATTTTCTATGGTGAAAAAGGGAATCTTAAAAAACATGTGCACAATCTTAGAGAATATTTGCATCATTTCGGCAAAATAAATAAATTATTGGGTAGGATCTGTCGACCCTGATGTCCGGGTACGGTATTGAGAATAAAATTGTGGAAGAATGCATTCATTGTTAAACTTTATGTAAAATGAAAGAAAATATTTCACCAAAGATATCATTGCTAAAAATACATGTGATTGCTTAAGCTGGTGGTTTAACCCTTAATTGCCTAGGTGTCCATTTTTTGGACGATGTATAGATTTCATCCATGTTTTCTCATCCATCTGCACTTTTTACAGTGTGGATTTTTTACTATAAATTTTACTGGAAGTTAGCTTCATGCATGTGTGAACTGATTAGAAAGGGGATGATTTGTGAAATTTTTATGCCGCATTTCATGTTGTAGTGATTCACCAAAAAAATTTAAGATCTTAGTTCAAAACGAATCAACTCATAAAATTAAGTAACCAAAAAATCTCCCAAAATCACTACACTTAAGAGAATTACATTTCAACCAATCACCACAAATTTCATCCACAAATTGTCAATATCTTATTTGTAATCCAATTACAAAAGAATTTCAAATTTCAAATTTCAAAATTTATACAAAAATATTGGTGATAGCAATCATAGATATAGATAGAATCTAAAATTCATAATGTACAACTTTTATTCATACATCCAAATCAAATTACAATGAATTACAATCAAATTACAAAAGTTCAAAATATCCCTCTTAATTGCATTTTATAATGTATCTTTGCAAAACTGCCGAATTTGGAGAGGGCTCGAGGCATTTAGGGGTTAAAGGCAATCAACCTTACTATGTGTATTATTTAATTTTGGAAGGTGGAGGACAACGAAGAAGTAAGCTTACTAGAAGGGAGAGGCACTACTCAGACCAGATCCCGGCACTCGGCCTTTGTTGAGAAGCTGAAGCATTTGCCAGTGGTGGAAGGCTGGGCCACCTACATGCACCAGGAGGCCATGCTGGCAGGATTAGCCTTGGCCCTTCTCTACTTCACTGTTTTGAGGTGCATGAATTGGAATCCTAAACCCTAAAACCCAAACCTGAAAACCTAAAACCCTAAACTGTAACTGTAACTGTAACTGTAACTGTGGCCGTTGTTGTTTCTGCCTACTTCACATCTCTAGTTGTTGTTTAGGAATTCCTGAGTGTGGTTGATCCTTCTCTCAAAATAGAGGTAGGAACGCAATATTCATTTAATTGGGACTTTCTACCATATTAATTGCCCATTGAATCTCTACCACTTGTAGATTTCAAAGAGTTCTAATATGGTGGAAAGTCCCAATGAAACGAATATTGTGTTATACTTAATCACTACAAATGAAACTCCTCAAAAATGACACCCTCCATTAAATTGACAAACTTTTTAATGTTCAGATACTAAGGTAGCATGCTATGAAACCGTCAATGACCTTAAACGGTTAAAATGTACCTCTTTTGCTCATCCTCGAGGGGAAATGTAACTCCTTAGTACATGCTTTAATTTTTGGATTCCAAGAAATAAGCCATGTACTTCAGAGCTACATTTCTGCCATGAAATGAGGAGAGCAGGTACATTTTAACAGTTTCACAACATGCAGATTCATATAGTCCTCATATTGCATTAGTGTTATGTTATGTTAGTGTCCTTGATATTATATTGACAAGTATCAATATAAACTTCACTTAATTTAACATTATCCCAATGTTAATCATATTAACATTTTATTTACAAGTAGTAACTTTTGTGAATTTGATAAAGGGATCTTGGAAATGCTTGACCCTTGTTTCTCAATTACACGGGCATGGCTGGTGGCAGCTTTGGATCGTTCATGACGGCAGTTCTGAATTGGAGAGGCATTCCTCCTTATGTATTGGGACTTGCTCGTGGTGTAGCAGCTATTTGTGGGATTTTAGCAACAATCATCTATCCAATTGTGCATGCTCGTCTGCAAACTGTTCGGACAGGCATCTGGTCAATTTGGATCCAGGTAATGCCAAACTGCTTCCTATTCTAAGGCAAGGGGTACAATTGCCGTCAGTTTAACCCTTAAAGGATCAAGGATTCACAGTTTTTAAATGACAAATTCACTAGAACATATTGTGAAAAATATAATTCAGATGGGACCAAATTATATATTACCAGAACTAATGAAGATCATTGCATGTGTTGGTCAAAAAACGAATAAATTTGATCAAGAGAAATTCCAAAGAGGACCTACACAAAATTGTTAAAAAAACATGGAGCCCAATTTGGACTCCTTGATCCTTTAGGGGTTAAGCATTTCAACCTACATGGAGCGCTGATTTTCAATGATAAAAAATTGCAGCACATAAAACTTTGGGTTTAATAACCAAGCTCAATTTTTAATCAATTTTTTCACAATGTATGATTTTGTTATAACTTTTCAAACTTAATATGCATAGACCACTATTGATGTTAGTAGGTGTACCAATAATTGTCTTTCATTTCTAGTTCAATCAGATTGCTAACTTAGTATTCATAATTAATGCTTATTGGGAACTCCTGAAGTTGAAACAGGTGCTTTTATAGGTTACCACAATTGGTACCTAACAGTTTATGGTGCTTCTACCTTAATTGTTTCCAATGTGGTACTTGCATTAGACAATTTTATTTTGTGGCATCATCTTCAATTTTTTTTGTAATTCCTGAAGATGCAAGCCTAATTGAACTGTTGGTATTGCACGTGTAGGGTAAGCCCATGAGTGGGGGGCTTACCCTACGTGAAGGAAGATTCAATTTTTTTTCTTTCTCCGCTTCTTGTAAACCACCTGACAACTGTATAGTAGATTATAAGGTAGAAGTATCAGAACCTGTTACGGACCAATTCATGTTTCAACTTTGTGAGTTCCCAATCAAATTATCACAACCATTAATTGTAGCAGTTTGGTGATCAATTATGAATGCCAAGTTAGCAAACTGATTGGACTAGAAATGAAAGACGAGTATTGGTTCCCCTACTAACATCAATAGTGGTCTATGCAGATTAAGTTTGAAAAATTCAGAAAAAAAATCATTCTTTGTGACAAAATTAATTAAAAATCGGGCTTGGTTATTAAACTCAAAGTTTTATGTGCTGCAATTTTTTATCATTGAAAACCATCGCTCTAAATAGGTCGAAATCCTTAAATTGACAAGTAATGGATTCCTCCACCTTAGTGGCGCGTAATCCACTCTAAAGTTGTACTGCAAAAACTCATAACATTCAGTAGCCTTCGAAGGAGCTGCCTTTTAGTTTCATCCACCTTTATATATGGAGTGACCAGTGATTTGTAATTGAATCAAATAAACAATTACAGAACACTGTTGAATTGTGATTGAGTGAGTGCTTTCGATTACTGCTCACCATGGTTAGTTGCTCTTGCTTAATGCCACCTGCCCCCATAGCTACTGATGTGATGTGGAATATCCCACATCGTTTTATTGGGGATGAAATGATGTGGAATATTCCACATCATTCTGTTGGGGGAAGGCAGCAATCACATAGGCTACTGAATGTTATGCTACAGGAAGAAGCCCACCCTGTTACTTCTTAAAAAAAATATAAAAAAATCGTCCTTTGCGTGTGGGTGTTGAGCAGTGCTCGTTGCTATCAGTATGCGTTATTTCCGTCTGGATTCATAACTCAAGAGTGGCATCCATTCTGCTCATCAGTGGCGTGGCAGCTTCACGCCTTGGTCTTTGGATGTTTGACCTCTCGGTGACTCAGCTCATGCAGGTCCTCACTCTCCCATCACCTCTTGAACTTTGTCGCCTTTCTTTTTACTCTTCTTGTGAAAATTCAAGAAATACAACTTGGAAGTGTGAACCGGATGATTTGCATCACCCATGTGGAGTGGAGTTTCACAGAGTAGTGAGGCTAGTTTGTAACCCAGAGGAGGAAACCTAGCATACTATAGGGTTTATTCCTCCAAACCTGATATTTTAACCCCTAAAAGACCTAGGGTGCCATTTCTATCCAGTTCACCAAGAACCAAGGATTCATGGTTTTAAAATGACAAATTCAATTGATCGCATTGTGAAAAACAGAATTCAGATGGGACCAAATTTTATATCGCTAGAATCAGTGAAGAACATTGCATGTGTTGGTTAGAAAACAAATAAATTTGAGTAAAAGAAACTCCACATAGGACCTACTAAAAAACATGCTAATAGTGAGGCTAGTTTGTACTAGAGAGGATCCAAAGGAGGAAACCTAGCATACTATAGGGTTTATTCCTCCAAACCTGATATTTTAACCCCTAAAAGACCAAGGATTCATGATTTTAAAATGACAAATTCAATTGATCATATTGTGAAAAATAGAATTCAGATGGGACCAAATTTTATATCACTAGAATCAGTGAAGAACATTACATGTGTTGATTAAAAAAACAAATAAATTTGAGCAAAAGAAAGTCCACATAGGACCTACTCAAAAATGCTAAAAAAACATGAGATCCAAATTTGGGCTTTTTGGTCCTTTACGAGTTAAAGACTCCTACAAAGGAAGAACCTTGATATTGGTTTCCAGGTGTTCTTTGAAGACCCTTATAAATCACAAGCCCTACACAACAAAGCGAGTAGGGTTTGTGATAAGGCTAGAACAGCTACGAGACTGTGTACATTCTTGCTTAGGGTCTAATTAACAAAGGGTCCTCTAGGGGTTGATCTCATTGACCTTTTTTTTTTATTACTCCCTCCGTTTCAAAATACAAGTCTTAGTTTTTGGCAATTTTTTTTTCCTCGTTTTTGTCCTATGTTTTATACTTAAAACGTGAGCCCTATCCACTTCAAACGGGGTGGACGATGAGAGTGACACAAAAATCTACATATTATTATTAAAGATAGAACATTTTTTGAGTACTGAGACAACTTTTCTTTGACAACAAAAATGATAAGAAAATGCATACGTTTGAAGTGGACTCTTATTTTGAAACGGAGGGAGTAAGACATTAGGGTCCTCTATGTTTTTGATAAGACCTCCTTGTCGCCTTCAATACCATATTAATAAAACATTAGTGGGTCTTCTATACTAATGTCTCCAATAGTGTTCTCTTACAAGTTCAAAGAAGAAACGTAATGTTGTGATTGATTTTTTTTCTTCTTGAATTTTGCAGGAGTCAGTACCAGAGGCAGAAAGAGGAGTTGTTGGTGGCGTGCAAAAGTCGTTGCAGTCCCTAATGGACATGTTAACCTACGTTGTTGGCATGGTGATTGTTCACCCACAGGCAAGTTACCCCTCCATTAGGTTTTATCCAAGAAAGAAATTAAAAATTCCAGGATGAACCCACCATAGAACATAATTTTAGTAAAATTATATTGTTTCAAGAACTTGTAGACAACATTGTAAAGAGAATCTTCTCAATCATCACTAATAAAAAAGGTGGCGCTCCCCGTGGCAAAATCACTGTGCATGTGTGGAATTGGGCACTACTTGCCTGGGCATCTCCCTCGACAGTGCCACCTTTTCTACTAGTGCATGCATGGGAAAGTCAAAATATGGTCACATTGATCTTATGCAGGCTTACCTATGATACATAGAACTCTTAGATCCTAAGATTATCATAGGTGGAGGGCAGGGTCAACACATTTAGTTTATTTTTCACAAAAAAAACAAGATTTGATAGATGGAATATTTTCAAATATTCTTCAAGATTCAATTTTTCCACGCCAAAAATACTTCTTTTGAAAAAATAATCCCTCGAAAATCTCAGCGTTTATGTTTAGAGACATTTTTTGCTGACCCTGCCTTAGAGCATCCGCACCTATGCCTTGGAAACATTGACACATTGGAAAACTGTTGCGGGCCTTTCCAAATACCCTTTAGGCCTCGATCATAGCGTGTGAAGCAATGACCCTTCAAATCTAAATTTAGTTGAATATATCCCACATTCTACTTGTGATTGGTTCATTGACTGTTTGATTTACACATTTGGTGTGTGAGGGTGGGGTATACTGTAAGTTCAAGGGCTCTTTCAAGTATAGATGAATAATTTTAGAGTGAGTTTTAGCGTGCAAGGGTGTAGATGCTCTTACCGTAGTACCATAGCTGGGTCGCCACCCCACGAACGAATATTTAGTAGATTTTGAAAAATAAGGTTTGTTCCTAGAAAAATGAATTTCTTGATTTTCGTTTTTGAGCAAAAAAGTGATTAAAAATGGCCCAAAATGGCCCTAAACAGCTTAGCAATAGCAAAATGTAACTTATAATAATTTATTCTATTTTCGTTTTTCGGTCCTCATAATTTCTGATTTTTTACGCTTTTTATTTTTTGAATTACTTTTTGGCGACCCAACTGGTATTAGAAGAAACTCTCTTTATTGGCTTTGACCGTTGGGAAGAGGCATTGCGGGGACACTCATTTTTTTGGGCTAAATACAATTGTAGCAAATATATTCTGTCCATGATTCCACTGAAATGCATTCTCGTCCTTCACCTGTTCTATTCCAATCAAAGCTCCTCGTAGCGTAGCTGCTTGTTTTGGAAAGTTGGCACATATATTTTTAATTCTTGTGTGGGTTTGGGGATACAGGACTTCGGTATCACTATTTGCATGTCATATGGAGCTGTATTGGCTGCTGCCCTGCTCTACTCTATGCACGTGTACCGTGTCCGAGGCCACCTCTTCCACTTTGACCGCCTTCTCCGGTCCAGATAGGAGTCAAAGTGTCAACTATACTCTTTTATATCACACCTTTGGTAACCAGCGTACGTGAGTTCAGGACTTGGCATGTGGAAAGTGTACACACTAGCGAACATTCTCTGCTGGTGATATTAGAGAGTGTGATAATAACGAGTTGAGGAGTGTAGTTTGTTTGGCTCATCAGATGGGTAACTAGCTTGCATTCTGTGTTTGTGATGAAGAGGATTCTTGAGAGAATCAGATTGGGATCAAAATCTGCCCAACTTTTGAGATGGACTGTAGAATGTTAGGTTTGAATCAGAACCATTTTTGGTTTTGAAAAACTACCGGTAATATCGACATGTTTCAATTGCAACAATACCACAAGAATCCTATTGCAGAGTAGTTTTTGATGTCTTTGGCGAAAGGACAAACGGACAGGCACATAGTTTTCAATTTGAGCACTAGTCCTGTAAATGGAGCTTTGAACCCTAAACACTAAACCTTAAACCCTAAATCACATATGCACAAATGAAAGGATTCCAAAGTGATAATGGGTGCATTGACCTTGTGAGTTTGAGCCCTAAATCCTAAACCCTAAATCATTGTTCTAGAGTGATAATGGGTGCATTGACCTTATGAGTTTGAGTCGAGGTTCAGCCAACAGAGAGGAAGAATCTCTGAGGAACATAAGGTGCCCCATTCAGCCAACATCAATTAGACGAAGATTTTAGTCGACATGAATTACAAGAAAAAGGACCGCAAAAGGACTAACTGATAGAGTTGTGAAAACTATTCGAATAGTTACCTCAAATAAATTTAATTTTTTTCTGAAGTGTACACATCTACCCACTCATGAATACAGTAACGAGAACCGATTCTTTTTGCCAGTCGGATGTCCCACTGGCAAAAAGAATCGGTTCTAGTCTTGGTATTATTACATATCTCTGGACAGCTCTGTCAGCTCCTGCATAGTTCCCATTGATCACGGAGAATCCTGGAAGCTCTCGTCCTCTGGGGACTGTAAATAAACCTGGCACTTGATGATTCGCTTGAGAATAATAAATCCTGGATTCACCAGGAACCCCACTTGTGGGCAATGCGGAGAAAAACTATCGTGAGAACTTCGAAATATGGTTGGCATCGTCTCCAGAGGCTCCATGAACTTGACATCGAACTGGGCTGCGGGCTTCACAACGAACAGGGATGCAATGGGGTCGAACGCAAGGGCGAGTTTGTGTGCCCGCCACACATGCTTCATGGCCTCCAGAAAATCCTTCACCAGATTGTCTGGCCACTCTTCTTGCCACTTCAATTCATTTTGTAAAGTGTCGAATTTCCGATTACAAAACACGTGAAACTCCGCACAGTAGACGTCCCCTTCTGGGTTGATAGCGTCCACAGGGCTTAAGAGCGACAGCCTTTGAAACTCTGTCCACGAATCATTCCGCCTTATTCGCGCATCCTGGCCCCTCTCTAAATTGCAAACACCAAGATCCACACTGTAAGAGATCACCGAATTTAGATACTAACCAACCAGGCTGACATAAACAAACTGTCACATCGTTTTAATTCAACGGGTTGCGTGAAATTGGTAATCACGCGTGCACACAGAGAGAATGTTCCCGAGGTACCTTCTGATTTGCTCACACTCGCCTTGCCGAAATCCTTGAACACAATTCGGCTCAGCCAAGCTTCAATGCCATATTTCAGATGCCAAGGTTTTGAGAAGCTGGTATTAGGAAGAAACCGGACGATCACGTCGCGCAATGAATTGCCCAGGTTCTGTTGAAATACAATGTTACCAGCCCGGGTCGAATTTAAGCGGTCTTCTTCGTATTTGATGAGCGCGGCAACAAAATTTCGAACATAGACCCTCTCCACCTGGACTATTTCTTCGAAAAGCGCTGCGGTGGGGCAATACCAAGATGTATCGTACGGCACACGAACATGCATGCTGTTCTCCTTGGTTAAACCTGTATCCCAATTCACGTTTCTTGTTCTAGGAGCGGACTTCGCTCTTCTGTTAGGTTTATGATGACCGTTTTCACGAACGTGAGGAGCGTGATTTGTGGTAGCATGCTTCTTGCTCTGTCCATCAACTCTGTTGTCAATGCTCTCAGTAGACTGACGCCGTGAGCTTGAACCTGAGGCACCATCGTCTTTATAAGAGCTCATTCTTTTGAGCTCCAGGCAAATTTCTTGTAGACCCATATACATTTGCTTCATTTGCTTCATTTCAAGCTCATGTTGCTCCCGAAATAAAGCCCATTCATCCTCCCAAGCTGGATATGAGACCAAGGTCGGATTATTGTTTTGCCTGGCACGACAGAGTAATCATTTGTGAACACCCGGATGTATCGTACAGAACTTCAGTGCCACAACGAAACGACCTGAAAAATGTTGAACGAGAGCGACATAGAAATAGCAGGGAAACACACCTGAAAATTTTGCGAGTCAGCAATGCTCCCAAACTCCTCGGCTCCTTGACGTAATGAGCCTTAGGTGTAGGCTGATTACTTGTCGTCTGACCACCACTTTTAGCATTGTGTACCGCAGGATGGAAATCACAGCTGCATGGCCATCCACACCAGTTCTTGTCCACCTTGAGAACTTCATTGCTTCTTGCTGCTCAAGATACAACTCACAGTTGCGGGACTCGTCAGAATGTTGGAAACAAAATAGAAGTTTAAGGCCCACCACAACATGCTAACATGACGGTCTACTCAATTTCGCAACTACGGTATTTTCAAGCTACTAGCCAGAAGGCAAAAAGATTGTATCAAAATGATCTGCATTTCCTAACCTCAAAATGACAAATAACCTGTAGCTTGTTAATACTTACAAGATTTTGGGATCCCATCAATCGAGGCCCTTTTTGTGGGTTCAACAGTTCTTGCTGAAATAGTTGACAAGCCATTACTTCTTTCTAAAGGCCGTTCACGCATAGCAGAAGTCGACCGTCGGCCCAGACGTTTGGTAAAGGAGTCCTCGTAAACTGGTAACTCTTTCCGTCTATGTTGCTGAACATTGATAGGCCTACCTTGATTATGTCTCTTCTCTTCAAAAAATTTAGTAGCCTTTGAGGCCTGTATTTCATCTTCTTCATCATCCTCCCACTGCATGGCTCACTAATTGGTCTTACAAGCTCATCGCCTAAGAAACAGAACTCTGGATCAAAACAAACACGGCCTCAGAAATGAGCTAGGAAGAATATCAATGCGTTGGTGTAGAGATCGATGAGTTTTCTGCAGAACAAACTTTTCGGAGAAGTTACACACATCCCTGAGTTCAAAACTGGATAGCTTTAGCTGCATTCTGTACAAGCGCTGTTTACCTAAGACACCAGACAGATATTAGGCTTCAAGCCATATGTTTCAAGCCGAGCACTTGGAAGTGAGAGTGGAGGTCGGTCCCCATCATTATCGAAGAAGCATGAGGCCATAGATGGTCTCAAAATCTTGGACCATGTTCTTTGAAACTTTCACTTCACCCTGTCAACTACCAGTTCCAGATCCAGTCTACCTTGCTTGGCTATACGCTTCGCTCCGAATGTCCGTTCGCAATCATCAGCTGCATTCGTCAAATCACGAACAAGATTTAAGAATTTGCAAAAACGGCGATCGTCTCATAAACAGAACTCGCTATTTCTGAGGCAATGGTGAAGAAGTTCAAACTAACAAGCCGAACCATCTGAATATCCCTTGCACTGCTGTCCTAGTCTCAGAAAATTCAATGTCCAGAATGATTCGGTTAACTACTCAACGACCACTCCAGGCGACAGAACTGATCCTATTTGTCAGTCTATTACCTTTGCGATACGAGTGTCACAAGCACCTCTGGGATACTTCCGAGAAGATCAGATAATCACTTTCAGAAAACCACTAACTTTGCTCATTCATGTACGATTCACATCGCTCCGCTTCTCCGCAGATTCTGAGTGCTCCCACCTACAACATCCCAGAGTAATATTTCAGACTGTAGAAAACTGTACTCTTCTGGCATTAATATGGCGGGCAACTTCAGCTTCCCTATGCATGCTCTTCAAGGACGCATTGCGCGTTTAGAAAGCAGACGTAAAGGGCGAAATAATTGATAACCACATTCCCAGACTTGCTTCTTTCTACGCCTTTAAAAACAAGATACAGCACCACAGCTCAGTCGCATACAAGAGGTACTACAGGAACAGCTTCTATACTACCACTTCTCCTACAGCAATGTAAGAAAATAAATTCCAACGCTGCCTTAATTAAGACTTAAACTCTTACTTCAACCTGTAATTCAGTACTTTAAACTATTGCGATTTCACACTACGGACAGGTCTAAAATCACAAGCATTTAATAAACACCTGACCTGTACAACTTCCTGGTGAGAATGTGTATGAAATAACTTCTTCCGACAATCAGCTTCCTATGCAGGAAATACAATTGCATCAGAATGCATATACTTGAAAACTCTGCAGTGTGCACCTCACTACAATTTTCTGAAACGCTCGCACAGATCCAACTTATCGCCGTACACTTTCGATGTTTAGTCAGGCAAGTAAGCACGCACGAAGAATTGAGAAACATATACGTCTCCCTGAACACTCCCAGAAATAACCTGAGTAGATTCCTCCTCCAGTACAGTATGGAAACTACAGTGACGAACGAATGCTGTGCCGGACTCCACGGGCAGGATTTAGGAGCTTTAACAAACTCTGCTAGAGCCAACATGACACCAAGTTTAGCCTGAATGATACCGCTATTTCTAACCGTGGAAGCTCAGCAATGAAATGTAAACTGCTTGCTCAATGCGTAAACACGGCAAAAACTAATACTGAATTTATGTAGGGAGGGACGAAGTACTAACACTGAAAAGACAGCCTATCTGGCACCCGAAGCTTAAATGCAAAATGCTCAGTCGATCTTCAACTCTGCATTGTAGATACTGAAAATTGTTGAGCAAGTGGAACACAGCAATAAAGGTCAACCTCAGAACCTCAGGCTGACGTTTCGGACCTTGCGCAGAGTGATTAAAGTCCGAAATGGTTCAGTTCGTCCGGTGCGTTCTGACAAATTGATCCGCAATGCAATATTAGTTGGCAGCGCTTGGTCAGTCTGACTTTCTATAGTTCTAAATCCTTTTCAAATTCTTAACCGTCTGCAATCGGTTGCATCTAACCATGTGCTCCAGTACGTCCATACGGTTACTAACGATGATTCGGTATTTCGTACAGCATTTTCCTCGACAAGCTATGCCCTAGGCTAGAGGATAACATATACGACAAAATAGTTTCCGCAATTCAGTTTCTGGAGCGCTGAGATGTTCTCGACCGTAACAGAGCTCCTTCTACCTCAAGACTTTTCACCGAGCTCGGGATTCAGAACACTAAAAAAGCAATCTAGCTCCAAAGGAACCGCCATTCAAAGATTATCCAATAGAGAGCGAAATCTGGACATGTCGCATTTCATCTCCAAACAATTCCACGAAAACCTCAAAACGTCCAATTCACTTTCTCAATACGTTACTAATCTCTCACCACTACAAACAGCAACATATTCCTCACAGACCTCGCACTCATTGTTAAGAAGGACGGTCGAATACTCCAGATACGAGTATTTGCCGTTTTTGCTAACTAGTTTGGCGATTTTCTCTGCTCTTTTCAACATCCTGTGATCTTGAGCTGCAACCTCTCAAATGCAATTGAAAAAGGTTGGAAAAAACGTTCAAATACACAAAGACGCCGTTCTTCGTAACTACGCGGCCGCATTATCAAGAACCAATCGCGAACACGACAGGTGACTCTACTTGTAAATATCAATCAAACTAACACCACGGATCCACGCACCATACGGGCTCCACATTTTTTCTCCATAGAAAAACGATGACCAAGATCCGAGCAACAAAATTCAACCAACTACCAAAAGCACCGTTAACCTCCATAAAATAAACAAATCACCTGCCGCATGACATCCGCCGCGACATCTCGTTTGCGTCCGACACCGCCTCACTCGCATTGAATCACGAGCGCGAAACACAAGAAAAGACTTGTGCCTGACTGCCTGGCTCCCTCAAACACCGATCATCAACATGTCAGAACGGCAGCCCTGGGGTAGCTGGAGACAATTCCATATTTGGCATGCGGTTTGTTTGCTAGCGGAGCGCATCTGACAAATCACACGGCCGAAGCGCGACGAACTCGGACAATGGCGACTACGACAAGAAAAAGGCAAACATAGTTAATGACGCTGGGGAACGTGGCGGGCCTTCCTACCAGCACTTTGCATTGCCGGAGTGTTTGGTTATTTGCGGAGCCGCCTTGTCTGGATGGCTTTCCTTACCTCCATGTCCAATCGTCCATTGAACTCCATATCAAATTTCCGTTTAAAAAACAACACAAAACTCCATATCCAATTTGCGTTCAGAAAAACAACACATCTGCATAGCCAATGGAATAGAGCTTCACCTCTTCTTCTTCGTGGGAAGAGTCTTCGTCTTCGTAAATTTGAAGTTCGACTTGGTCTCGTAGAGGGAGACTTGGAGTTGGTCTTCGTGGACTTGAAGTTCGTTTCATGTGCCTGCCTTTTTTCCCGCGTGCTGTAGCCTTATCGCTTTCAAAAGTTTGGATCGTACCTTTGCCTTTTCGCGTACTTTACATTTTTCGTTTGTCCTTCTCATGATGAACTTTCTTTCAAAGCGACGTGATAGGTTTTATAGCCCGGCTATGAGTGAGATTTAGCTGGGATATCTTTTTTCCTAAATGTTGAACGCAAATAGAAATACCATGATTTTTTTTGGCAGTAGAATTGATTTTGAGATTTGTGGATTACTTTTTCATTTTTAAAAAAAAAAATTTAAGGCACACGAGTTGCTTTTGGCAACCTATCATCGGAGAGTTTCCATTCGGTAGAGTAGTGATTTTACGGCCAGAATCGAACCGCCAACCCCTTGGGTACCCCGACAACACCTTAAGGGTACTCCTCTCCATCATCTGGTAGTGTAAGATCATTCCGGACCTTCGTAGATTTATTTTTGGATGTCTTTCCTTTAAATTCTTTGACACAAAAAGAAATATCATGATTTGAGTTGAATTAAGTAGGGTAACTTAGGTTCGTGAGTATAAAACTCATTGTTTGAGTTAGGGTGTCGTGACTGTGCTAACTTCATGATATTAGAGCGTGGCTAGCCCGCGTCACTGAGGCGCAGAGAGTAACCTCAGGCCAGTCATCGGCACAATGAATCCAAGCCTTCCAGTCGCTCTCTAAGATCGAAGAGACGCAATCGTTCGAGCTAGCAGACTCCAAAGTGTTGGACAAGCGGGTGGAAAAATTCGCAAGGCAGGCCCAAAATTCTCAAATGTATGACATTTGGAAGTTCCAGGGACTCGCAATACAAAGGAGGCCAAGGACATTAGCCCTAAATGCCTATAGCCCTCTTCAAATTGGGTAGTTTTGCAAAGATGCATTATAAAATGCAATTATGAGGGATATTTTGAACTTGATGTCTGAATAAAAGCTATACATTATGAATTTTAGATTCTATTCATACGGATAAATCTATGATTGTAATCACCAATATTTTGTATAAAATTTGAAATTTGAAATTCAAATTTTATTTTGTAATTCAATTACGAATAAGATATTGCTTATTTAATCAATTAAAGTAATAATTGCAAGATGATCAATGAAAAATCAATGAAAATAATTGCTTATTTAATCAATTAAATTAATAAATTACATGTTTTGCTTCATTTTGGTGTATACTAAAATGCAAAAACAAATCTCAAAAAAATGAAAGGAAAGTTGTGAAAATGATCGTTAAAAATGAGAAAAATTACACGATGTTGAAGGTTAATGTCCATGCTCCCTTTGTATTGTGAGTCCTTGGAACTTCCCAACATCTTCTAGTTGATAATCTTAGGCCCGTCCTACGAATTTTCCGCCCGCCCGCCTGCCCGTCACCTTGGAGTCTGCTAGCTCAAACGATTGTGTTCCTTTGATCTTGGGGAGCGATTGGAGGGCTTCGATTCACTGTGTTGGCGACTGGTCTGAGGTAGCTCTCCACACCTCAATGACGTCGATGGCTAATACACTCCAAACGCTACTTTTGGATGATAAAGGTATGTTTAGTTTGATTCTAGATTTGCCAAACATTTGTGCCTCGGAAAGCTTGATTCTAGCACATCCAATGGTTTGTCATATTCCCTTACAAGACCATGCTATTAATTTATGAACCTAAAAGTTAGAAAAATTCTTCTCAAAAATTGATTGCTAGAATTCGGTGTCCAAGTGGTGGTATGTAATTAGTTTATAAAATTTATATGGGTCATATTTGGTGCTTGTTGTTGGGGATGTGAGAACTTCTCACACTCCATCTTGAACGTGAGTTTGGAGCATTGAAATTCGTTGTTGGCCATGCTCTTATTATACAACATCAAAGTTGATAAGTTTATGGAATGTGATGAATGTGAAAAAAAAAGGATTCTTATCTCATATAAGTCTTTTGCTTAAGTCTTTATATACTCCATCTTGCGCCATCTCGCATTCTTTACTTATTCACTGTATTTCTCACACTTTAAGAATTCACGTATCCCAACTCTTAAGACACAAAACACTATAACGACATCGATCCCATTATCACCCACGAGGATCTACAATATCAGTCTAAATTATAGTTTATAAAGAACAATTATTTCATAAAGATGGCCAGTCCTTATGGATTCACTCTTTATCACTATGACTTGCTAATCTCATGGATCAGTCGTTGTACAAAGTATCCAATGTCAAATTGACTTTCTCCATTTCATTTATACTAGTTGTACAACTCTTATCAAGTTTTAATAACAAGATTCATTTTGAATCTCTTAATTCCCATGGTAATTTATAATATAAGGCAATGCACCACAGCGAAGTTTGAAACACTCTAGTTTCACTCACTAGATATCAACTTCCTTGGTCTCACTCTTGTTTATACATAGTCGTCACTATGTATATTTAATTTTTCAAAGACTCTCAGTCCTGACTTATACATTGTATATCTATTAACTCATTCAGACACACAAATGCACTTCTTAAGTCAAATTGACAATCTCTACCTGGTATATATTAACCCATACATATTATTCTTTATATTTTTATATGTTCTACATGACACTCTAAATAGAGTCAAATAGACAGTTATTGAGTATTTTCAGTGTCTTTTTTGATATTTAGGATTTGTCTATTTTTCCACAAGTAAAATTGATTAGTTTCGTTCTCAAAATGTTATACTCTTTTATGGGTCAATCACAAGGATATTCTCAACATAGTCAAATAGACAAGTGAAAAGCTTCCTCAATTGAACTTTTATTCAACATTTATCACTATGTCAATTTGATCAAAGTAAACAAGGTCCATTTGACTGAATCGATTCACCAATTCCCCATGATCTCAATGTAGTTATGCGCTCGCTGTGTATATTCTTCACAACATGTATTAGTAAACTCAAATCAATTTGACCAAAATTCTTCTCATTTGATTGTCATGTACTCTCATACTTTCATATTCCACACTCAATCAATAATCTGTCAAGTAGACTGTTATATGAATGCATCCAGAATGAATTCAACAATGCACATCAAGCATTATGTACAACACTCTCATTCAACAGCAAATGAAACTGAGTCAAATAGACATCAAATCAACAAGCAAGAACAATAAAACAAAATCCAGCATTCAAATGCTTCTTTACTTCTGCCTGTCAACTTGCCTTTAAGCATGAACAACATGGAAATATTTACAGAGAAAAAAACATACAAAGTATTATATTTAGACTATCACTCCTATCAGTGTAGCGAGAAAGACATCTCCCTTCTCATTGTTATATATGGCAAGAAATCCTAAAAGCCACACCCTTTAAGTGCTCCATTCAAGTCTAATTGATTGTTGATATCTCTTTTAATACACCATTTCCATTCTAGTCCATTAGACTCTACACTTTCACATTCTAATTCAATTTAGGGCTAAAAAAACAAGGGTTCACACTACACATCGCCACCCATAGAGTAATATATGTTTTTTTTAAAGCACACACTCTTGTTTTTGCCTTGATTTTTGAACACAACCAAGGCAATCCATAGCAATCCGTTTCATTAGGTTTCATTTTAGCGTCCTTTGTGGCTACCGTGTGGAAAATTGCTTCACACTTGTTGCATAATCCATGCTCTCACGGTAGCGTCCTCTATTGTACGCCTTTGTTGCAGAGGGTTATGCATGTTTTACTCAACTGGTGACCTCAATCATAAGCCTTGATGAAATTCAACAAGACACAAAACATCGTTGATTGAATTATAGACATGAAACACTTGTTTTGTTAAAAGTGCACATAGCCATGTGCACTATTTTTTAGTGCCATGTGCACTGCATTTTTTTTTATTAAAAAGGGAGGGGGGTGGGGAGCAAACCCACCCCCCTCTAAAATTTGCACTACACCTCTTTTAAATTTAAGGGGAGGGGGGTGGGAGCAAACCCACCCCCCTCTAAAATTTACACTACATTTCTTTTAATTTTAAGGGGAGGGGGGTGGGAACATACCCACCCCCCTTTAAAATTTGCACTACATATCTTTTTATGTAATGTACATTCAATTTTGGCACTTTATAGGTAAAATATGACTATACTTTCTAAAAAGGCACAAAATTTCAGCGTGTGCACTTTTTATATGGCACGTGCACTTTTAACAAAACAAGTGTTATGAGTACCGTCAATAGAGGGCGGGGTTGGCAGAAAATATTTTTAAAATAAATGTTGAAATTTTGGAGTATATTTTTTTCAAAAATAGTTCTCTATGGTAAAAAAAGAGATTTTTGAAGAATGTTTATAAATATTTGATTTACCAAACTTTATTTTTTGAAAATAACTAATTTTTGGGCACACATGGACTTATTCCAACCCTTTAAAAAAAATTAGCACATTATAGAGTGGGTCATGCCTCAAAAGCTAAGTTTAGGCTGAATCGTGTCATGTAAATGTCAATATTCAATACAAATTGGAATCTCATTTCATCTTTGCATCACATAGTCAACCCTTTGAAGACCAAAATGAAACAAGTTCAATATACATTGTTTTTCAAAAATTCATAGAAAATTCAAAATGTCTTAGAAAATTCTAAATTTTTTTAGGGAAGGTAAGTGATATGATGAAGAATCAATAAAAAAAAAGAATTCATTGGAAAATTCACTATCCATTTGTTTTCCAATGAATTTATTTTGGTAAAACAATAAACTTGAATTGATATCTACAACTTACCGACCTTCTCAACCAACCTTTTGGGATGTTTAAAACAAGATCCAAAAAACAAGAATTTGATTGGTCAATGCATTTGAATTTGGAGATGAAAAGGGACATCAAAGGGACAATTCAAAGGAAACAAAATTGGGATTGAGAACAAAATTAGGGTTTGGGACAAAAAAGGTCCCTCTACCTTATGTGTATACCTTATAAATGTGACTTCTTGCTTCTACACAATTATAACTCAGTTTGGCAAATAGAGCAACTGTGAAGAATCATATAGCAATTGTTCATGAGTACCGAAGTTATTTATTGAGTCGGACTCAAGGGACATTAGATGAAATATGAGGCCTTTTAACCCCTAAAGGACCAAGGTTGATTTTCCAAGTTTGGTCAGCTTAGTATGGAATGAGTGTTGATCCTCAATTTTTGAGATTTTTCGTGGTGATTCTACTTTTTGTAACGAAGATGGGATGGTAATTTTTGTACGTAGGTGATGTATAGATCAAAAGGTACAATCATGCAAAGGTGAAAAACCTAATTGCGGGCAGCTCCTGAAAATTTTCATTCAATGAGCTATGCATCTGAATTTTTGTACACAATGAGCTAACACCCCCATATACACAACTGCCAAATTCATTTACCGAATCTGAGACTAGGCTTTGCATTTTGGGCATTTTCTGAAAGTTTCAAACTCAGGCAGCAAGCCAAAAAAGAAAGTGCATCCAACTTTGAAACTTATAATCTTACTCTTGAAGAACCTTGAACGGCTGAAAATTTGTAGGTTGTGACAGATTCAAGTTGGTTGAAATATCCTACGGTTGAATCAGTAAAAAGGGATTTAGATCAAAAACTATTTGTCTTTCTATGAGAAGGGGTACTTTGGAGTGTTTGGAGAGAAACATAGTTGTGGTCCTTTAGGGGTTAACCCCTAAACGTAACAGTGTCCAAAAATTGGACGACTAATAGATTCAAACGCACTCCACGTTCTCATCAATGCTTAGATGAAAGTCATCCAATTTTTTGGAGATACTTCACCAAGTTGTTGTCCTATTTAACGGTTGGATTTAGTCATATTTGATTACATATTTTTCTAAAATTACAAATGTAGAAGTATGTCAAGTCGTTGACCAAGCCAAAATTGCATTAACTGTAATTCAAAAGTGGCCTTGCAAAAATAAGGCCATAGATTTAAGGCACACAAAAATTTCAAAGAATCACCATGTTTAAGAGTATCTCATTTCAAACTCATTCCAACAAATTTTACTTTTTTTTTTTTTTTTGTAATTGAATTTAGAAGGAATTTTTTATTTTAACTTTCATAATTGATAATTAAATATTGGTGATAGTATTAGTGAATCAAACCGTACATGTGGAATCTAAAATTCAAAATTTAGAACTTTCATTTGAATATCAATTCCAAAATATTCTTCTAAATTGGAGTTTATGATGATTTTTCTCAAATTTCCAATTCCAGGGACATCCTAGTACGTTTAGGGGTTAATGGTTGCAAGTTACTATTTCAACAAAACAAAATAAAAAAATAAAAAAATAAAAAAATCTAACGTGGATTTGATGTGGTCAAGTTTTGGCCACGTCAGACTGGATATAATTTAAAATATATATTTTTAATAATAAAAATTCAAAAATTTAAATTAAAAAAAATTAAACATTTAAAAAATGAAATTTTAATAACATATTCTTGAAAAAAAAATATTAAAAAAAATTCAAAAACAATTTAGATTTTGGCACTAGTTTTGAAATAGCCCTTTGGAGGCCTCAAATTTCATCTAATGTGGGGCAATTGGTTCCAACTTCTAAGACATGAATAAAATTAGTTTGGAACAATTTCATTTTTATATAGGTACAATATAACAAGTTGTACAAGTTGTACTTTTGGATGTGACCACGAAATTTTAGCTTACCGTGTTAAACCCAGGGTTCGGTACTTCGGTGGTAACTATCAAAAATGACATCACACAAGAGAGCTCCCCATAGACTTGTGTCAAAGAGGAAAGAAGAGACAGTGCATTGGCTATGTATTAGATGACTGACAAGTTGCGGTAGTAGCGAGTAGGTTATCATACATAACCGGTTGTTTACTTCTCAATCACAACTCTTGATCTTTATGATTCCAAGGGCGTAGGATGCAAGTTGAGTGGAGAAGAGATTATGAGTTGCAACTTGTGATGGAGATGGTGACGGGTTGCCAATGGAATGGAGCCACGTTAGCGTTGAAAAGTCAACAACCGGTTATGAAAAAATAAAATGGCGTCATCTTAGGGAGTTAGGGTTTGACCTTTTACATGGGGACCCTAGGTTTAAGATCCTACATTTTCTTGGACCAATGGAGTTTTTGAAATATTCTCTTGACTAGGGCTTAAGAAAATAGAGAATATTTTTTCATTTCCCCCTCATATGATCAGCCATTTTCCTCAGATTTTAAACTAAATCAGTCAATTCTGAATTTCAACTAACTAATAGAGAAATTCACAAAGTAGAAAAATCACTGGATTCTGATATTGTGTCAATACAAAACCCTGGACGAATTCCAATAATAGAAGTTGAGTTGGATTCTTAAAAAATAAAATAGTATGACTGATTTAAAAACGGAAAGGCTCGGGGGGTGCACTCTACATTATGTTTGAAAATCACGTGCGTTCATCACCCCTTCTAAAAACCCCCTGTATATGAAAAGCTATATGTCTAAAATACCTTTGTATACAGATGTATTATGTTTTAAATATATGTTTACTGTAAGTATACGTGAATATTTTCAGTTCTAAATGTGTTTATTGTATGTATACGTAATATGGTAGTGTTCAAATTAATACCCCTTTTGTGCACTCACGTATACTCGTACATGTTTAGTACAGTGCACCCCCCGAGCGGAAAGGTAAAGTTGTGTGATTGAGTTTCATGGCCCTTCTGATGCACGCTTCGGGGATGGCGTTGTTTGTCGTGCCCTACCAACTTACAATTGTGTATCAAGGATTATAGAACTCCATGCGTTCAATAAGTCAATCAGTAACTCATTGTAGATCTGACAACTCCAACCTGTTCCAAATGCTAGCCAACACCATTCCTGGCCATGCAACCTCTTGCTCACCTTGAATCTTGTTTTAGATCAATCTTTTTGTTTTTTTAATCCAATTCGAGATAGAGGACAAAAATAAGGCCCACTCAACCTGCTAAGATAACTATATCTAAAAGCGACCTTTCCTTTAAATCGTCCCTAGCTCAATTTTCCATAATAAGCAGATTCTGACACCCTACTATTGATGAGAATGTGCACAATCCGAACATCACAATTTAGGGTCGCTTTATGGTCAACCTATAGTCAGAACTTTAAAAATTCACAGTTTATTCATACGGTGTCCAAATAATGCATGCTAAAGTGCGTTGGAATCCTCTTGAACTTGCTATTAAGACCCACCAAACATATTTTATGTTTTATGAGCGTAAATAGGCTCAGTTGGTAAGGGGGACGCTTTAAGGTATAGTTACCTAATGTAACTTTTTCCCTTAGTTTGCTGCCGCCGCTACGGGATCATGGATGCATCGTGGCTTGCAAGGCGGCACTGCAATAGCTCACGTGCCCTTCAAACTTGCCTGAAGCTTCTCATAGTTTTTTTTTAAAAAGAAGAAACAAAATTAAAAATAATAATGTTGGCTCATGGTTTTCTGTGCCAGGGTTGACTGGATCATTAACTCAAAAAGATCTAGAATGGCATCATTCATCATTCTTGCGGCCACCTTAATTAATCTCCAGAGTTTTTTCAACAATAGAATCACTGATTCCCAAGGTCGGCTAATGAAGAATCAGTTAATAAGTTACTGGCATCATTTTGCGGTGAACAATTGATTCATGATTTTATAATACTAACTGTTTCCCCAAGAGTAATTTGAAGCATGATCAAGTGCAAGTGTTAAACTCACCACGAGATTCAGTTATTCTACATGAGGCAAGATGCTGCTGCATTGATCATAACGGTGTCAACGATGTGTGTGAGCAATAAAGCGGAAAGCGGCAACATTCAACTTCGCCAAGTATTATCTGGTCTTTGCTAATTACTCTTCTTGCAGAAAACACGTGAGTTTAATCCGAGGTTGATGTTGCGTGAATTTGCTTTACTAGTGAGGTCACATTGAACGTCGAGAAAAATAAGTTGTTTGGTTGTTGAAGAGAAGTGAAGTTGTGCATGCATTGATGAGTGGTAAGCAGTGTTTTTTTTTCTCAATTTTCCCAGGTAGCCACTTGGGTGATACTTGGTGTTACCATGGTGTTCTTGGTGTTACCATGGTGTTCTTGGTGTTACCATGGTGATACTTGGGTGATACTTGGTGTTACCATGGTGTTATTGGTGTTCTTGGTGTTACCATGGTAATACTTGGGTGATACTTGGGTGATACTTGGGTGATACTTGGGGTGATACTTGGTGTTACCATGGTGTTGTTGGTGTTACCATGGTGATACTTCGGTGATACTTGGTGTTACCATGGTGATACTTGGGTGATGCTTGGATGATACTTGGGTGATGCTTGGATGATACTTGGGTGATGCTTGGATGATACTTGAGTGATACTTGGTGTTACCATGGTGATACTTGGATAATATCTAGGCAAAATTTGGCTACTCACAAAAAATTCCTAAGTATTTGGTTATTATTCCTTTCATATTTTCAAAAATCCTTCAAATTAAAATTAGCCACTGTATTTTAAGTGTAGCAAATGGGCTATTTTAGCTCAAAAAAAATTGGGGGTGGTAAAGTAAGCCTTTGATATTTGTGTCACAATTTGGAAGTCATCATATTTGTGCCACTATGTACCAATGGTGGACATATCAAATTTTTATGTATAAGAGCTTCTCCAATGGTTCATAGGGTCCTGAAAATTCTGCATTTTATTCAAATTTAGGGACTGACCGTTGGAGTTGCTTTAAAGGTGTCCTCATTGCAGCCATATAAACCATTTGACACTCATAAACAGTGTGAAGGGCAAGTAGATATGCCACATTTTGGAGAGTGTGTCGAGCCCTCCAAATCACCCTCTAAAACTAGATTTAGGTAGATTCTTTGGCACTTGATTACCGTACGTGGAAGGCAGGGTCGGCACTTTCATGTCGAATAATTAACCCCTAAAGGACCACGAGGCCACCACGAGGCTTTTGGAACTAGAAAGTGAGGAAATTCGAGTTGTTGGGCCGTGAATTTTAAGGTGAGCAACAAAGAGACCCTAGTTCTATTTGAGAGCTGAATCCGTGGGTACTTCTTGATCGAAATTTCATGAAGTGTGCGATTTTTGGTGATTTTTTTGAGCTGCAAGGAGGCTATTTGGGCGTTACTTGAGACCCTCATATCTTCCTCCTCACACCTCCAAATTATGTGCAATTTTTTGCACATGCTCAAAATGATGATAATTATGCATGGTAGAAATTTCAGAATTTTTGGAGCACTTTTGATCAATCCGATTTCAGCATATGTACAAAATACCCCGAACGAGTTCCATCAATCTTCTCAACGGTGGCATTTTCTCAAAAATTGTGTGATTTTGTTGATCCTTTTTTCATACAAAAGCTACGTAAGTCTTCTTTAAATTCAACGGTGCCGATCGTCAAAATTAACCCACACCAACAAGGAATTGAGCTTGTTATAAGAGCTAGTCAAGAAAACAAGAGCTAAGCTAACCCCCCCCCCCCCCCCCCGGTCCTTTAGGGGTTAATAAAAGTTGAAACAGTGGGGGTTGGCACTTTCAAAAGTAATTATTAAGAAATCGACTATTAATAACTAACATTAAATTTTTCTGGCGGCTAAACGTTTTTTTTTTTTTTTTTTTTTTTGGCTTGTTGTTGACTTTATTTTTGTTGATTTCGACAAAATACTTAATAAATTTATTTATTTTTTCGGCATTTTTTTGGGAATTATTTTTTTGCCGACCCTGCCTTCTACGTACGGTATTTATGAGATCGAACCTTGTCATATTTTCTAAATAAGTGGTAGTTGTAATTGGTTCATTAACTATATATTGTGCACATGTAGAGAATGTGATTAGGTCGCTGTGTGGATGAAACAATACTTTGAAGTGTGAATATAGAGGTCTAGACTGGCGATGCTCTAAGACAATGATGTATAATGATCACAAATACCGTAGTCACGTGGCACAAATAGGATGATTTACTTTAAGCAATGTTTTGATGGATTTTTTTCTTCTTCTTGTAGCTAGACATACACTGTTACACATGTAATGGTAGACAATTTTGCAACAATTTTTTGTGATGATCATAATTTTGAACTATACTTTTTTACAAAATTTGTTTACTATAATGTATGTTAAGAATATATCTAATTTTCATATTTTACCTCTATTTAGGGTTTTATTAAAATTTTAGTGGCCATATGGTCTTGAAGGGTTGGTAAGGAAAATCACTTGGTAATAAAGCATATGCACCTACAATCACCCCTACCCAAAACTGTCTATCTTAGATTCTTACTTGGAATGAAGATGTTTATAACGAGGTTGTATACCATATGTGAAAAGTAAACTCTTTAATTGAGATAAAGAACTAACTTTGGTACCTATTGTTTTAGTATATACCAACATACATTAAGAGTCTAATCGTTTGAGGTCTCACATCCCTATGCATTGGACAACTAGAATGACGTTAGAATTGAATCTTTGGCTAATTTATGGTACACCTATACATTCATCATTTTAAAAACTCATAACTTGTTCATACAATGTTCAAATAATGCTTGTTAAAGTGCATTGGAATCCTCTTTCATTTCCCAATCAAATCAAATACAAATGGGTGCACATACCTTAGAATAGTCAATGCAAGAAGGTTGCAAAGGGTTCGTGACTTTGACAAACTACCAAAATACTATAAACAAGAGAAGACTCTTGAGCCAACTTCTTGTAAAAACAATGATACATCTTTTTAGACTTGTATAGTTTTTATTTATTTATGCAGTACATACGCCTGTTGGATCCTGCCTGTGGTTGTGTTCTTTTCTTTTGAGCATTGGGCTGGCCCCTTTTGTAAAAAGTAAACTAAAAGTAAAAATGAAAGTGAAAATAAAAGTTTTGAGTGTACCAAGTTGGCGCTGCTCACTCACCACACTTGTAAGGTAGACGTACCTTAAACCACCACAACACCTAAAACCACCAACTTCTACACCCTTTCTTCATTTTAGGGAGGAAATGTAAGTCGTCGGTACATGACTTAACTGTTGAGCAATTGATGCATAAGTCATGTAATGAAAGCCTACATTTCCTTCCTGAAATGAAAGAGGGGTGTAGAAGTTGGTGGTTTTAGGTGTCGTGGTGGTTTAACGTACGTGTACCTTAATTGAAGGAATTGAATTGATCATGCACACATTGAACCTCCAGTCCAGTGTTTCTTTTATTGGCGAAACAACCTAGAAAGGGACCACTTATGTTCTTTTATATTCGAGGAAATTGAGTTAACCTAAAACAATAAGGGTTCTATACAGACTCACTATGCGGAGTTAACAATCTTATATAAGCAATTTCTGACAAGACTTACACATGAATAGTCCCTAGCCCTTCATGAATGGAGCTTTAGGTTTGGGGGAACTTGTGGGAACTCTTTTTTAGCACTGGGAAGGTCACAAGTTCCAATCCCATGGGCGGTGCAGGGTCTTGCTTTAGAGTATTCTTCAACTCACCATAAACTAGTTTTACCGTCTTTTTGAACTGAAAATGAGTTGAAGGTGAGTATGAGATGAGTTTCCACTTTGAGACTATCTTTTTAATTAATTCTAATGTCCCACAATGATTCTCATGTAGGTTGTTTCGTCAATAAAAGAAAATCTATTCGAGCCTAGTAGCGGGCAAAAAGTCATGTTGATACAACGAATTCTCAAAGATTCTTAGGGTATGTTGAATAGTTGAATACTTGAATGTGTATAACTCATAATTTTGCAATGTTCATAACTTGGTCGTAGGAGTGATCTCATCAAAGTAAATATAGTCCATAAGTGTATAAAAAAGAATTCCTAAAATCCTCGCTAACATCACTCTTAGCTTCATGCATGTGTGAACCGATTAGAAAGGGGATGATTTGTGAAATTTTTATGCCTCGTTTCATGTTGCAGTGATTCACCAAAATTTTTGAAGATCTTAGTTCAAAACAAATTAAAAGTGCTCTTGAAAAAGTCAACGCATAAAATTAAGCAACCAAAAAATCTCCAAAAATCACTACACTTAGAGTATTACATTTCAACCAATCACAACAAATTTCATGGACAAATTGTCAATATCTTATTCGTAATGTACAACTTTTATTCATATATTATCGAGTTCAAAATATCCCTCTAATTTACATTTTATAAGACATCTTTGAAATTCTCCAAATCTGGAGAGGGGTGAGGACGTTTAGGGGTTAACGGGCAGTAGTGTGGCAAAGTCACAGCCGTTGCAGTGGGATGGAAGCTTCACTTGGGTCAGCAGACTTCAAGCTAAATAATTCTAAATTTATCGCCTACCCAAATTTGAGCATGCGCAATTGCTGGTATTCCTGTCTATGCAATAATTGTAGAGTTCTTTTTAATACATATAAATTTAGAAGATGCATCGATTCTGAAATTAGAAGGAAGAATCATCAAGTCCAGGTTTGGGGATATGTTGCTTTAAGGTAGAAATACCCTTAACGGATAACTTAAGCTTTTTTTTCTTTATTGGAAAACAGAAATCATGAAGAATGCAACTTTTTTCATAATTTTATTCTAAAAAATGAAATTTCTACAAATTTTCAAAGCAAATTGTTAGTCATCATTCAAAACTGATAACTAGACTATCCTAAATATGTGAACATATGATTCTATGTTGCTTCTTGAAATTGACTAATATAGGTAATAGTGCAAGAAAATGATTAGAAATTTTTACACAAGTGGAATTGAGTTTGGTTGCTAATCACTATGGATCAATCTACACATTGGTTTTGGGTGTATTAGCTGTGTTAGGACATTCTACCTTAGAAGTTTTCTATTAGCTTTCTATTACCATGAGATTGGTGGTTCAATTTCTACTGGTGTCCGTAGTATAGATGTATGTTATCACTTCAGTTATCACTTGATTTGACAAGGAAACACAATTTTGTCATTGTTGGAGTTACCTTTGGAAAAAATGTCATGCATGTTGCTCTTAACTGGGGATTTAAATCTCAAGTTTAGAAAACAAAGAATCCCCTCTTCTATGTTTGTCATCAATCACTAAAACATAAAGACCTTATTGGCTTATTTTGTTCCTTGCACAATGAGTTTTTTTTAATACCAAATTTTTTCTCAATCCCCGACTAATTTTTGCCCCAAAAGGTGAACACCATAATTTTCATTGTTTATTGACGAGGTGTCAAGTTCTCTAAGTTTAAGGAGGAATCCATATACTAATGTTGGGTTTTTACATTTTGAAACCCACTATTTACGAAATTTTAATTTTCCCCTTGAAAGCCCTACCATACAGCCTGATTGGCTGCCTTCTTCTTAAAAGTGTGTGCTTCTCTTTTTTATAATTTATTTTTGGCGATCTTGACGACTGACTACGGTATTCAAAAGTAGCAGTCATTTCCTCAAATGCAACGCAACCAAACACTTCCAAACATCATAATCAAGTCAAATTCAAACATTACTTTGCGAATTCAAACCTTGCAAACAATGCCCCTCCCCGCAGAGACAATTGAGTTGAGGAACCAGTTTATGTAACCTCAATCTCGTGTGTGCATGGGCACAAATTGAATCGAGTTTTTTGCGAGCTGTGAGTCATAATTAGTCTTGAAATACCAATCCGCTTCATGGCTGGATTCATTGTATGTGGCCTCAAAAGCCGCGGCATTTAACCCCTAAAGGACCAAGAAGCCCATATTGGGTCTCATGTTTTTTAGCATTTTTGAGCAAGTCTTACATGGACTTTCTTTAGTTCAAATTTATTTGTGTTTTGACCAACATATATAATGTTCTTCATTGATTCCGATGATATAAAACTTGATCCCATCTGAGTTTCATTTTTCACAATACAATCAATTAAATTTGTCATTTTGAAACCATGAATCCTTGGTCCTTTAGGGGTTGTGGTAAGGCCTACAATGAATGCATGGATCTACATACAACTCAACCCAACTAGATTGGATTGTGGTTGAGTTTTTTTATTTATTCAACTCAACCACTACGGTAGGGATTAGTTAGGAAATCCGAACCTAAAAGTGGGTTCAAGTGAGTCCATTTTTCAACTCAACTGCTTGAATGGAATAGACCAATACTTGAACAATGTCTTTGTTTGTCTGATTACCAAAAAAGCATTCACCCCATAATGAACTAAGGTAGACATGCCAATGACCACACATGCAACACTCAAATCCTTCTTTGCAACAATATTGAGACTTGCATCCTCTAAAATTTAGTGAGATTGTTGTTTGTCATGTTGAGATTTACTTCCAAAAAAAAAAATGAAAAAAATGTTTCTTACAACAAATTTTATTGCACATTACATACAACAAAGTATGGATTATGGTAAAATTGACTTGCAGCCCTTGCACCACACAATGTGTGGTAGCTGTGTGGGGCTCCAAAAACCAAAATTCCCAATAAAGATCACCGTTCCAATCCCTGTGCCGTGGCTATGTAGAAGCTGCACAATTGTTGTCAAGTTTTTTTTTCTTTCTGGCTTCTTGGAGCCAGACTCCAATGTCGTGGCACAGTCACAATGGTCTAAATCTGGAGGGACCACCTTCCATTGCATGCATGGGGTACTGCTACAGTGCCAAAAAAAAGCCATGGTTGTTGTCCGATAAAGGGCATAGCTAAATGAACTAGTAGTTTGTTTCCACAGGCTGTGTGGCCCTAGCATGATTGGACCTTTCTATGAAATGTGATAGAATTCCGTGAAGTGTCCCAATTTTGAATTCTAAATTATCAAAACTGAACCATGAGACCTCCGAAATCAAAAACAGATGTAAACGAGCCTTTAGACCAGGCAAGTTGTCAACATTGAGCAGCAACAACAATAGCATTAATTAAACCACAACGGCGTCAGTAGCACGCAGTAGAAACCCCAAAAACAATGCTGGATTGCTGGACGGTTTAGAAGAGCTACCCTCAGCATTTAGGGCATCAAAAATGTATACTATATAAACCAGTGATAGACGATTCTCGAACAGCAAGATGGAGACTGCTTGCAAGGTCCCATAGTCCAGTGGTTACGACTTTGGACTTTGAATCCAAAAACCCGAGTTCGAATCTCGGTGGGACCTCCACCCAAGCTCTTCATCTTCTCATTTTTTGTTTTTTCTATTTCTTTCACTTTGAAGTATATATATTTTTGGCTACTCCCTCTTTACCGAAATCAGAAAAATACATTTGAGAACTGGAAGCAGTGTTCCCACGGACATAACATTCAGTAACCTTCATTAGCTCTTCAATAGCTCTTCATGAGTCAAGTGGCTTTCTTTCATGCACTTTGCTCATCACCTTGAGCTTCCACTTGTCCACTTAGCTACTGATGAAGTAATATTGGGTGTGGAATATTCCACACCATCTACTTGTAGAGCCAAGGCAGAGTTAGTGCATGCTACTGAATGTTATGACTTTTTAATCCCAAACAGATGGAGTATTATTTCATCTCCTTTTTTCCACCGTTGTGATGCAAATAGAACTGTAAACCTTGTGCTCAGATGCATAGCTTTTGTAAGTAGATTTTTTTGGGTGACGTAAGGGGTTATGCTCACCTACGAGGGCGTAATGGTATGTTACTGGTTCAAAGGCGGTAGTCCGAGAGTTGGTAACAGAGTAGAGTGTCTGAGTCGTGGTGAGTGTAACCCAGTGTAAAGCACTGGGTTCCTCCCGATCGGAAGTGTGCACAAGAGTGTTAACATGTTGACGCTACACTGCACAATTAAACTCGGAGTAAATCTGATAACGCGTTGTTAATGACATGCACACTTTACAACGGACTTAAAAGCAGCCAGTGCTTTACGCTCCATACATAGCACTCTGCTGATAAAAAGAAATGCTGCTTGTAAGTTTGCACCCTTTGCTTCAAGAATCATAATGAGCATCACTCTGATAGAATTTGGCCCAACATCAGGAATTTCGGACCCCACTGATTCTGCACTGATTCAGTGCGATTTCCGATATTTCAAGGGTTTGTACGATTTTCGCACTGATTCTGCATCGTTGCGTCATTCATCGCAACTACACTGATATGACACGATGTTCGTACAAGCGGATATAGTACTGATTCGACACGATTGATACATCCATTGAAAACGTATGAATTCAGCACTCTTTATAGTCGTCAAATGTCGTGTTTTAATCGTCTTTAAAACTACACTGATTCAGTGCGTTTTTCGTGCGACATCATCTTTTCCATATCTAAATTTTATTTTCTTTCTATATCTAAATTTGATCAAAATAATATTATTAAAAAATATAAAATAAAATAAAATATTAAAAAATATAAAATAATTACTTTCCTCACTACCCACTTCAAGTACATGGAAATTGCCCGCACATGCGGTGGGGCCGACCATAGCTTCCCAAGCTCTATCGCCAACGGTGGGATTTGAACTCTCAACCTCCCGGTTGCCACTCAAGTTCCTAACCACCAAACCACCTCAAACTCTTCATGCATAGAATAGAACTCCAGTGGTAATTATCAAACTTTTATTTTCAGCGGACTTTGAATGTTTTTAACTATGTGAAAAAAACTTTTTTTCCAATTTTTTTTTTGCACTAGATTATGCAGGAGGTTTTCTATATCTAGGATTTTTTTCATAATTTTTTGAATTTTTTAAATTTTTGCCAAAATCGTGATGGCAGATCAGCTGTGAGCTGTTTTTTTTTTCAGCGGACTTTGAATGTTTTTAACTATGTGAAAAAAACTTTTTTTCCAATTTTTTTTTTGCACTAGATTATGCAGGACGTTTTTTACATCTGGGATTTTTTTCATAATATTTTGAATTTGTTTATTTTTTGCCAAAATTGTGGTGGTTGTGAGCTATTTTTTTTTTGCTCCTATGATGAAAAGTACAATGATAACCAATAATAACAAATTTGAATTCTAAAAATATAAAATGTTATTTCTTTGAAATTTTAATGTGTATTGCTTCTAAACTCTATAAATGAAGATCTAAAAATGTTTTGGGAAATTAAACCGGAAGTATAATTTAAAGAAGATTCTTGGAATATTCCAAAATATTCCAAAATAATATAAAATATTTTCAAAGATTCCAAAAAATTCCAAAAAATTCCAAAAAATTCCAAAAAATATATTAAAATAGTGTACACGGATGTCGTACGAATATAATTTGCATTATAATAGATACTGAAATCGCACGAATATAATAAATGGCATTAATATGATACGTATACGATACTGAATTCGCATTAACTAAAACCGCACGTTATCCGTGTCTTATCAGCCATGTGATGTAAATACATGATTAACGCACGGATTCCGTCAAGCACGACTTTCGTGCGGAAACAACACTTTTCTGATAATCATTGAAAAGACACTGCATCGACACTCTAGTAATGCATGTCACTTCCGTACCGTAACGACACTTCTAAATGCACGTATGACGTACGGAATCAGTGTTTAACGATAAACGCACTGAATCAGTGCAGAATCAGTGGGGTCAGAAATTCCTGATGAAGATTGGTTTGCTTTCTGAACTTGAGAGCAGGTTCCTAGTCCTATTGGCTCTTTGCTGTGAGATAACCAGTCAATCTCCAAACTTAATTTAGACATTTGATAGTCCGAATAATATATTTGGATTCTTGGGTGCAACAATGGGCCTCTAATAAAATGTTTTGTGGCACTACATAGGGCTCCAAAAGAGTAGAGTGTCTCAGAGAAGCGTAAGGGTTGGCACAACTCTTTGCAGCCTAAACAACCCTCTAAAAGGACTGCCAGGGCCAGCTACATCCACCAGCGATTCTCACCCACTATGACCCACCAAATTTCAACTTAGATCTAGCAAACACTAGCAATTTATAGCAAGCATAGTACAAGAGAATGGGATGTAATTATGATTCTTTTTAAAAAGCACACACTCTAATCTTTTGCCCTGGTTTCTGGACACGGCCAAGGAGTTGAGAGCTACAATAACTTGTCATGATAGACCTCATTTGTGCTGTCCCCTATAATTACTGTGTGGAAACTTGATTCATGCTAACCTTTGCTCCTACTTGTTCTCATAGCAGCCTTCCGTGCCGTGCGTCTTTGTTGTGGAGGGCTGTACATGCTCTAATGAAACTCATATTGAAACTCTCTGCAATGCCACTTAAGTTATGCTTCTCACAAGGGTGGGTTTGTTTCTTGCCTAAAAATCATACGCGGAGCTTCACATATGACAGGGATATGTGGATATTTATGTACAGTGACTGCCAAAACTGAGTACAGAAAAACATAGTTTACCTTTAGTCATTCATATATTATAATGTGATGCATTTAATGTCCAATCAGTTAACGGCTCAAGTATACATGCATGTAAATGATGTGGCTACCAAATTACAATTCCAGCAATGCAAGATAATTTGAGAAAGATCCAGATCAAAGTAAATTAGCTCCAAAACTCACTTATGCTCACACTTGGATTAAGCAATGAATGCTACAAATCTGACATGTACAAGTGGTCTTTTCTGGGTCTGATTTTTTGGGTGAGCATGTTTTTGGCCTTCACATTTATAATGTCTCCCCATTCAGTGCACATCATGTATGCAAATTGAGCAAAATGGTTTCATTGAGATCTCTCTCTGTTGCTAGTAGAAAGCAAGTAGAAGAAGCTACTTTAGAGAAGTTGAGGAGGGGTGAGAGTACTAGAAATGTTGCTAGAGAGTTACAGGTATCCCAAAGTTGGGTTGCAAAATTTCGTAAGCAACATTTGAGTGAATTGAGTGATGTCAATCAAAGTTTTGGTGGTAGGCCAAAAATGTACACTGCAGTTGATCGTAGAGCTTGTGTCAGAGCAATCACTGTGGGTGGCTTAGAAACTGCACACAAAGTTGGAAATTACTTGAGGGAAGAGCTTCATGTTGGTATGAGCGATAGTACTGTGAGGAGAGTGTTACGAAAAGCAGGTTTGAAATGTAAAGTGAAGCAAAAGAAACCAAAATTTACACTTCTTCAAATTAAGCGACGATTAGAATTTGCTAGACGTCATTGCCATTGGACTGATGATGATTGGGATCGTGTAGTATTCTCCGATGAAACAAAAATCAACCGATTTTGCTCTGATGGTCGCAGTTGGTGTTGGTTTCGTGATGAACAGAGTAGAAGTGCAGGAATGGTACAACAAACTGTCAAGTTTGGAGGTGGCGGAGTGATGATGTGGGGTTGCATGACTTCAACATCAGGAATTTCCGACCCCACTGATTCTGCACTGATTCAGTGCGTTTATCGTTAAACACTGATTCCGCACGTCATACGTGCATTTAGAAGTGTCGTTACGGTACGGAAGTGACATGCATTACTAGAGTGTCGATGCAGTGTCTTTTCAATGATTATCAAAAAAATGTTGTTTCCGCACGAAAGTCGTGCTTGACGGAATCCGTGCGTTAATCGTGTATTTACATCACATGGCTGATAAGACACGGATAACGTGCGGTTTTAGTTAATGCGAATTCAGTATCGTATACGTATCATATTAATGCCATTTATTATATTCGTGCGATTTCAGTATCTATTATAATGCAAATTATTTTCGTACGACATCCGTGTACAATATTTTAATATATTTTTGGAATCTTTCGGAATCTTTCAAAATATTTTATATTATTTTGGATTATTTTGGAATATTCCAAGAATCTTCTTTAAATTATACTTCCGGTTTTATTTCCCAAAACATTTTTAGATCTTCATTTATAGAGTTTAGAAGCAATACACATTAAAATTTCAAAGAAATAACATTTTATATTTTTAGAATTCAAATTTGATATTATTGGTTATCATTGTACTTTCCATCATAGGAGCAAAAAAGAAAATAGCTCACAACCACCACAATTTTGGCAAAAAATAAATAAATTCAAAATATTATGAAAAAAATCCCAGATATAGAAAACGTCATGCATAATCTAGTGCAAAAAAAAAAAATTGGAAAAAAAGTTTTTTTCACATAGTTAAAAACATTCAAAGTCCGCTGAAAACAAAAAACAGCTCACAGCTGATCTGCCATCACGATTTTGGCAAAAATTTAAAAAATTCAAAAAATTATGAAAAAAATCCTAGATATAGAAAACCTCCTGCATAATCTAGTGCAAAAAAAAGTTTTGGAAAAAAAGTTTTTTTCACATAGTTAAAAACATTCAAAGTCCGATGAAAATAAAAGTTTGATAATTACCACTGGAGTTCTATTCTATGCATGAAGAGTTTGAGGTGGCTTGGTGGTTAGGAACTTGGGTGGCAACCGGGAGGTTGAGAGTTCAAATCCCACCGTTGGCGATAGAGCTTGGTTAGCTATGGTGGGCCCCACTGCATGTGCGGGCAATTTCCGTGTAGTTGAAGTGGGTAGTGAGGAAAATAATTATTTTATATTTTATATTATATTATATTATATTTTTTAATAATATTATTTTGATCAAATTTAGATATAGAAAGAAAATAAAATTTAGATATGGAAAAAGATGATGTCGCACGAAAAACGCACTGAATCAGTGTAGTTTTAAAGACGATTAAAACACGACATTTGACGACTATAAAGAGTGCTGAATTCATACGTTTTCAATGGATGTATCAATCGTGTCGAATCAGTACTATATCCGCTTGTACGAACATCGTGTCATATCAGTGTAGTTGCGATGAATGACGCAACAATGCGGAATCAGTGCGAAAATCGTACGAACCCTTGAAATATCGGAAATCGCACTGAATCAGTGCAGAATCAGTGGGGTCCGAAATTCCTGATGAAGTGGCCCTGGTATGATGTGTAGGATTGAGGGAAGAATGGATCAGTACATGTATAGAGAAATTTTAGAGCGAGAGTTGATTCATACGCTCCATGCATACGATTTGGATCCTGCCAATTTGATTTTTCAACATGATAATGACCCGAAACATACATCCAAGAGTGTGCGCCGTTGGCTGAATTTGCAAGAATTTGTTGTTTTGAAGTGGCCGGCGCAATCTCGAGACTTGAATCCAATCGAACACTTGTGGGCAACTTTAAAACGCCGACTAAACCAATATGAGAGACCTCCCAAAGGAATGTTAGAATTGTGGGAGCGTGTCGAGGTTTGTTGGGCTTCAATTACTTCCAATGAGTGTCAGAACTTGTATAGGAGCATGCCTAAGCGCATTGCAGCTGTTATAGCTGTTAAGGGTAGGTGGACAAATTTTTAGCTTCATTCCAGCTTGTGTGAGCAAAACTGAGTTTTAGATTGAATTTTACTTTATTTTTGTTTGTACGTGCATACTTGTGTGTAATAGGCCTCAATTCCATGGAAGTATGACTAATTGCAATGGTAATCCTATGCAATTTATGGTTTCATTTTTGATGCATCCAATTTTCTTAAATTGTTTGTTGAATTTCAATATGATGTGCCTGTACTCAGTTTTGGCAGTCACTGTATGTGTTAGTGTATTGGTAGGTAGGACAACCCCACTTCATCCATTAACCCTTAAAAGGACCAAAGGTTCATAGTTTAAAATGTCAAATTCAATCTATCATATTGTAAAAGGTATAATTTAGATAGGATCGAATTTTATATCACTTGAATCAGTGAAGAACATTGCATGTGTTGATTAAAAGAAAAATAAGTTTGAATAAAAAAAAGTCTACATATGAACCTATTCAAAACTGCTATAAAAAACATGAGACCCAATTTGGGCTTCTTGATCCTTTTAAAGGTTAAGGATAGGCTTATCATCATACAATACTCATAAAGCACCAATAGAATATATGATCATTCAAGATAGTGAATTGAAGTAATTCAACGAGGGAATTGTCATCCATCAATCATTTTTTTGGCCTCTACTTTGTTACAGAGTTAAACACCTTGTGATAGAAATGGGTTTATTAGACATAAGTGTGTGTATAGTCTCTATCTAATGTGAGTTGAAATAAGCAAATAAGTTTCTTTTCCTCTCTTAATGCTTGTACTCACAAATCCTAGAATTCTGAGACATTTAACCCTTCAAAGACATATGCTTACCCGATTCCACACCCAAGATCTCTTTTTAACTCCATTTTAAGTATGATTATCTTTTTAATTTACTCTGGTTCTATTCTAAAGAAATATAGATTCTTCAAAGGTGTTCGGTTTAGCATTAAAAACCCCATTTAATGCAATGGAGTAGAAATTATGAAGCAAGATTCTCCCAAAATACTATCAAGTTCGTGGGGCTTACAAAGTCATTTAAGGGTTAAATAATACATACACATGTACAACTTATGCAGAAGAAGTAACAACAAACATGATTGAAGATTTTGTTTTAAATTTGAAAATAAAATTTGGTCTAAATGATGAAGATTGCATAAGAATGAATGCATCACAAAGAATGCTAGCTGCTTTTGACATTCTTTCAAAGGGTTGACATAAATTCTTCCGGGTACGTACGTACTGGGCACAAGTTTAAATGAAATTCACTTGAAATTCTCCATGCAAGAGGGTCTTTCCTCGTGAGCTTCAGAATGCTCAGTTGTGTACATTTCAACGTAAATTAATGTTACAATTCAAGAGCTAACCTCACTAACCTATTTGCAGCTCTTGTATTAACAATCAACATGACTGTATTCTTGTCATGTTGATTGTAGATATACAGTATTCCTGACATTCAAACAAACCTCTGCTAACTTAAGAGACATTTTACAATAAGGGGAATTATGGCATAGTTGACCTGCAGAAGAAGGCGATTTCGTAATCGCGTTCCAAAACTCCACGAGGGGGTTAATACTTTGGGGGAAAAAGAATTGCATCGTGCAAATCGCAGAGCAGGAATTGCAAGGTCTAACACCGTGCAACTACTGGCATTAGGGGAGGGGCATTATTGCAGTCCAACAGTCACTGCATGAGAGAAATGGTTCAGCCGGGGCCATCATAAAATGGCCCCGGCCTTTTAGATTTGGAGTATCCTTTTGAGGTTTCCATCACATTGGGTAAGGAAAAGGAAAAGACTTGTGGGAGGGGAGGGGATAAAGTGGGAGGGGATAGTTTGTAGGGGCCTATAAGCTTTGCCTCCTGCCAACCGAGCCCTCTGCAACCTGCCGGTGTAAGGGTCATATTTAGCCAAACTGCAAGAGACTCTATGGATGTAGTCTACACGTAGTACACCATGCCCACTTCAATGAGGCTGGCATGGGGAATGTGAAGTGCCTTGGCAGGCTCCCGGCAGTTCCTTTGCAGAAAAGTGTAGACGTAGTTAATTGCAAACCGCTTGAACCAAGGTGAAGATTTTTTCGCCTTCACGTACGAGTGCCCCAACACATACGCAATGCCAGCTTCCTTGGCCTCAATTATGTCTGAGAGCTCCTTCTGCATTTCAGGGTCTATCCCATTCTTCAAGGGAATGTCAAAATGCACCTGCCTCTTGCGCACCGTGTTCGGTGAATTCACTCCCTCCGATGACTGCAAAATGCCACAATACGCATAAATTTTCAAGTTGTGATTTTGAGGCAACTGTGCAATGCTCTAGTTGGTGGGTCAAAAGAGGGTTATTCCTCATAACCTTGTTGTTGAATGGAAGCCCTTAGATCAACCAAAAGTACAGTACATCAAGTACATATTTGTGATTAACTTGACAGCCTCCCAACTGTCAAAGATTATCTAGTTCATAATGCCAATGCAAGATTTTGAAACTAGAGTCTCAAGAAGGATTAGAACCCATAATGCTAGCTAGCCCTTTTGAATGGTACTTACAACCATTGAGCACTAAAGAATTTGATTTAGAAGACATGCAACCAATGATATTCAAGTGCACAAACTTACCCTCAAGGTCAAAGTGTAGTGTTGAGTTTTAACCCCTAAAGGACCAAGAAGCCCAAATTGGGCCTCATGTTTTTAATAGCATTTTTAAGAGGTCCTATGTAGACTTCCTATTATTCAAGTTTTTTTGTCTTTGATCAGCACATGCCATATTCTTCACTAATTCTAGTGATGTAAAATTTGGACCTATCGGAATTATATTTTTCACAATACGATTGGTTGAATTTGTCCTTTTAAAACTATGAATCCTTGGTCGTAAGGGTTAAAAAACTAAAACATTGACTGTCACAAACTTTTAGAGTCAACAGCTAAAAGTTTGAAGGTAAGAGAAAGAAAACATAATCTTCAAGATCATATGATGGAATTTTGCACATTAGGTGACCAAAGCTAAATTTGGAAGGATTAGATTTTAATCGTAAGATAAAAAAATGCCACCACTAACAGATCATATCAGAACTTCCTATCAGAGTACCATCCTTGTACTACCCTACGTACAAGTCAGTTTTTGTAAATAATTAAGAAAAAATTGAAGCATGTCCAAATTTTGGCAAACTTGTAGACCACAATCTGAAAACCATAGAAAATTTTATTTGAATGTCTTTTATTTCTTTGTGAAATCTGAAACTCCATAATTAGTAAATTTTTCAAATTTTTCAAAATTAAGAAATGACATTTCGTATAGTCTGAATTTTAAAATTAAATTATTTTGACACACTAGTGTTGAAACTGACCTAAGGGTACCCCAATTTGTACACTCAGGGAGTTTATTTCCAAAAATTACAAATGGTGTGCAAGAAAAATATGGGGTCCAAATAAATCTTGGAAGGTACTTTTTATAAATGAATTACATTAATATAGGATGCTCAAAATTGATTACAAGAATAAATATGAGAATATTTTTGAAATATTACTAAATATAGTGAGAATTATTTTAATTTTTAAGGGTACTTTTAAATACCCTTTTTTCACAGGTGATACGCAAAAAATACAAAGAGTGACCTCCCCGAGTTTGTACGCATGTTTTGAAGGGAAAAAAATTTCCAAGTGGGAGGGCTTAATTACCTGCAGGCTATTTGAGCTGAGAGTGGGCTTCATCTTGGTGGTCCTCTCACTGAAAGCGTCAGAAAGGGAATTGAGAGAGCCATTGGATGGAAAACTGCCCCCTAGGGTGCCCATGACCGTCATGCGACCGTCCAGCGACATGTCACTGCTGGAGGGTACCCATGGAGCTGACCCCTCCGTCTGAATAAACTCAGCCAGGTTGAATATGAGCTGATTCTCAAATTCGTTGTCGTCGCTCCCCATTGTGTCTTTGTACCCATACCTAACTACACATCTGCGTAAAATGAAAAAAATGAAAAAATTGTGAAGCAACGTAGAGACTTAACCCCTAAAGAACCCCCAAATTGGGCCTCGTGTTATTTATAAGCAATTTTTGAGTAGGTCCTATGTAGGCTTCTTTTTGTCCAAATTTTGACCAACACATGCAAAATTCTTCACTGATTCCGGTGATATAAAATTTTGGTCTCATCTGAATTCCATTTTTCACAATATGATCAATTGACTATCTCATTTCAAAACCAATCATGAATCTTTGGTCCTTTAACCCTTAAAAGGCCCTTGGGGTCCCTCTCTACAACTTGTATAATTTAGCCTTATAAAATTTGCTCAATTGTGGTTTACTATATGAATTGTGATATATTGTTAGATACATATTATCACGATTATCAATTTTGTACTGAAAAGTGTTTGGTCATAGTTATTTTGATCAAATACCATCAAATACAGAACATACTATACAGCCGCAAAAGGGCTTCAGGGCTGTTTAAGGGTTAAGGGTAGAAATGGCAGAGAAGATGTGTACCTGTACATACGGTAATCTCTGGGACCCACACGGCCAATGAGGTACCGCTCGTGGGGAGGAACGAAAGGAACAGGCACAGACTTCATGCAAACGAAAACCAGGACTTGATGGAAAGCGGGGAGGTTTGTGACGAAGTGGGAGAAGATGGCGGGGACGCCCGTGACGAGCTCAGTGTAGATCAAGCCGATGCCGGGAACGCGAGCGATCCCTAAACCGGGACCCAGAGTGAGCAGCCACTTCATGGACACCTTGTTCTGCAGGTCAAACTTGTACTTCATGGTGGTGCCGTAGTGCCACACGTACATGACGGACATGGTGATGCCGGCCAGCACCAGCGGGACCCACCCTCCCTGCCGCACCTTGAAGAGTGCGGAGGATAAGTAGAGCGACTCGATGCAGAAGAAAAATAGGAAGAAGATGCAGGCTACCATGATGCTGCGTTGCCATACCACTACGATGACCAGTGTTGTCAAGAATGTCGTCACCAGCATCACCGCTATCACTGCTATACCTGCACCACCACAAAGTAACAACATTAGCATCACCATGTATTACATAACCGGTTGTTGACTTTTCAACGCTAACGTTGGCTCCATCCCGTTGGCAACCCGTCACCATCGCCATCACAAGTTGTAACTGGCATAACCTTCGCTCCTTTCAACTTGCATCCTACGCCCTTGGATCATGAAGATCAAGGGTTGTGATTGAAAAGTGAACAACCAGTTCTGTATCAGATAACCTACTTGCCGCTACCGCGGCTTGTCAGTTATTTAATACATAATCAGTTGTTCCCTTTTCAATCACAACCCTTAATCTTCTTGATCCAAGGGCGTAGGATGCAAGTTGAAATGAGAGAAGGTTATGCCAGTTGCAACTTGTGATGGCGATGGTGACGGGTTGCCAACGGGATGGAACCAACGTTAGCGTTGAAAAGTCAACAACCGGTTATATCAACAACAACATGATCACCACATCACCACATCAACAACATCAAAGTTCTTTGCAACTAGGATTAAGCGCAACGAACATTGACTTTAATTCGTTAAAATTGCACGTGACTTCTGAAAAGTGTGCATTTTAAAAAACAATCTTATCGAGCAATTTTTGTACTAACACTACTGCTATCACTGCAATACCTGCACCACTCTAACATCAGGAAATAAGTTAGAGTCCTTTGCAACTAGGATTGACTTCACAAGTGCAACTAACGTTGACTTTAATTTGTTAAAATTGCACATGACTTCTGAAAAGTGTGCATTTAAAAAACCAATCTTATCATGCAATTTTTGTACAAACACTACAGTGAGACTAGAATCATACATTGGTTGCTATATTACTATAACAACTTCAATGTTGTTTAACAAGCTGTGACGTTGCTTGAGCCACTCCTCTATGCTGCTAACTAATGTCACACACGGTGTTTCTCCTAGTAGTGAATAACCATCATAAAAAATATTCCCTATGTCCATAAATAATTGTCTTAGTTTTTGGCATTTTTTTCCCGAATAATTGTCCTATGTTTTATACTTCAAACGTGAGCCTTGCTCACTTCAAACGGGGCGGACAATGAGACTGACACAAAAACTACATACTACTATTAAACATAGATCACTTTTTGAGTACCAAGACAACTTTTTTTGGACAAAAAAAGCGTTAAGTTTAATTTTTTTTAAAACTAGGACAGTTATTTCTGGATAGAGGGAGTATTGGAAAAGAGGGTACACAACTTTTTACTCCTTTTTAGCTTTTATTACCATATTAGAAGCACAATGAACGTGATATTGAAGATTTTATAGGTAAAATGAGATAACAAAGTACCCAAAAAAATGAACATTATTTCGTGCACTTTTGACAAATTCAACAAAAAAAAAATGCAAGTGACATTTGAAAAGAGCGCATGAAGTATGAATTCTTATCAAGCAATTTTTGCACAAAATGATCATTAAGAAAGGAGGTGGACAACTGTCTACCCCTTCTATCTTTAAGTACCATGTTTAATCCCTAAAGGACCAAGAAGCCCAAATTGAACCTCATGTTTTTTTTAGTATTTTTGAGTAGGTTCTATGTAGACTTCCTTTTGTTCAAATTTGTTTGTTTTTTGACCAACACATGCATTGTTTTTCACTGATTCTAGAGATATGAAATTTAGTCCCATCTGAATTATATTTTTCACAATATGATCAATTGAATTTGTCATTTTAAAATCATGAATCCTTGATCCTTTAAAGGTTAACCCCTAAACGTCTTTGCGGCCAGTAGAATACGTTTTATTTTGATAGTATTTGGAATGAATCCACACCTTTAATGGGTTTGAGTTCAAAAGAAAAGTTGAATTTTAAATCAATGCGGTTCTAGTGAGTTACTGAGATCTCAATTTAGAGTTTCTTGTTGGTAGCAAATCCAAATTATACGACAGTGTATATACTATCCTCATGGGACATTTAGGGGTTAAAAGCACAATGGATGTAATGTTCAAGATTTGGAAGCGTGAATTTTTAATGAATTTGGTGTGTTTTTGAGGCATTTTATTACCGTAAGCATTGCCTATTGTGATGGTGTCTTGAAATCCGACTGTGACACTCAAACTGAGGATGAGCATCATCCAGTTGACCTCTGGGATGTAGATTTGTCCATGGATGCTGTCCGACGTGTGCACCACTTTGACCCAAGGAAAGCACCCAAGTGACTGGCATTGCTTGATGATTGAAAACGTGGCGGAAATCACTGCTTGACTGCCCACTATCGACGCCAACGTTGCTGTGATTGATTGATGGCACAAAGTCATGTTAACCCCTAAACGTACTGATCCTTTGAACACAAGTAGATGCTAGCCTCAAAGATAGATATTAGAATGGCTCAGATGTACATAAGGTGTACATGAGAGGACCATTGCAAGCATAAAATCTACCCAACAAATTTGACATACTTGCAATTGGAGGCCTCTCCAATATTATCAACAACTCCTCATCACAAAAGAACTATTGTAATTGGTAGATTTAATAGTCTTACAAAGGTGACTTGGATGAAAGTCATCCAAAATTGTATGAGAAAGTTGCAAGGCTTTTAATCTGTTCATGATTCAGTTTTTGGACGTTGGGACGTTTAGGGGTTAAAGTAATTGAGAAAAGTACCTAAATGCAAAACCCTAAAAATATTGATTTTGCGTACGTATTTTGAAAACGTAACACGTATTGATTTTAAGAACGTACACCACCTTGACAAAAAGAACTCATGTTAGTTTTAGGTCATGTATCAATAAAGCTTTGAACTCTTATTAATGGCTTTTGCATATTGTACCCAAATAATACATTCTTTAGTGCATTGGAATTCTTTTTGATTTGCAAATAAGAACACATAAAAATTTGACCGTTCTATACAAGTGTGATTACCTTAATTCCTCAATTGAAGGTATCAAGCATAGAGAGAAAACGCACCTATGAGGAAGACGGGCCAGAATACAGGCTCTGCGAAACAACAAGCTCAATTGGTTTAGAATAATTAATTCCTAATCCCAATAATGAGCAAAGATTTACTAGTAGAAATATGGTTCGTTGAAACTAATCCTTTGTGACTTAAACGGTCATGCACTAGTAGCAGATTTGTCGTTTTTCATTCCCGACTTCGTGGAAACAATGAACAGTGGCGGAATATTGTGCTTATATTTCTGCTTTCTTGTGACCAAAACCACTCACCAGCACTGACACAACCCATGTGCCTGGCGTGGTTTCATACCTTTTTCATTTATAGTAAGTGAAAATCGACACATTTCCTACTAGTGATGAGGGACAAAAATTGAGTTACAAGAGATCATTTAAATCATAAGGGACTGAGTTAAAAAGACGAAATTCCTACTAGTGAATTTTGTCCTCCCAAAAACAGAAAGAGCTCCTGATGGACTTACTTGGAATGGAATGAAAGAACCCATGATCAACATCCTGGAGGTTTTTGGAGAGATACGCAGCTTGACCCATGTATCCCAGTAACAGAGTCGGGTACACAACGCATGTGAAAGCAACCTGCAAAACATGGAAACAAAGCATTTTTACAGCCTTCCCAAAAAATAATCCAATCTCACATTTAATAACATTGTTTTGTAAACAATAAACAATGAATAAACAAACAAACAAACAAGATTCTTTTTGTGAACAATCTTAATCCCTAAAGGACCAAGGATTGACAAATTCAATTGATCATATTGTGAAAAATATAATTCAGGTGGAACCAAATTTTATATCACCAGAATCAGTGAAGATCATTGCATGTGTTAAAATTAAAATTAAAATTTGAACGAGAGGAAGTCCAAATAGGACCTACTCAAAACTGTCAAAAAAAACATGGAGCCCAATTTGGGTTTCTTGGTCCTTTAGGGGTTAAGATCATGTTGTTTTTGCAAAGGCGGGTGTGACTCATTAGAAATATTTATTTCTTTTCATCAGTCCTTCGTCGACATGTTTGCATGTGGGTTCATGTGATAGTGATTGCATGCCTGACTATGGAATCAATTGTTTCAAAAATGAGCTAGTTATGCAATATTTTAGTGTTCTAAATTCTTTTTGTGCTACAATAAAATGAAAAGGGTGCAAGAGCCTGTATAAGGTAAACCACCTTATTTGTGCCAACAATATACATATGATTTTTTTTAATTTAATACACTATACAAAGTGACCACAAAATAACACAAATAATCACATAGCACAAATAAGGTGGATTACCTTAGTACTCTATAATGTAAAGGAAATGCATCACAACATTGGCAATAAAGAACCTAGCAGCTTCACCTTGATAGAACTTCGAGAGAAATGACCCAAGTCGGCATACATCGCCTCCGACCCTGCAACCAAGGATACAGATCTTGAGAAACCTCAAAACAAGATTAGGGTTGTGAGAATTTAGGATTTAGGGTCTTGAGGAATGGATGCTGAAAGACAATCAAAATGAACTCATGAGTTGGGGAATGGCCTGATATGGGTACCACTTTTACATGTCTTGCATAGTGTGATTTATGTCTAACTCATTTTATGTACGCTAGAAATTTTGTCTTTAACACCATGTATATAGTTGCAGCCATGGTGTCTATAACACCCTCTAATTTTTGTAATTTTTCAATGTTATTTTCTTACTAAAAAGATATTTCTTGAAAAGCACATTATTTTTGGGAGGGGTACCCATATCAAGCCATCACCCAGTGATGAATCACAACAAAAAAACATTAATGGTAATTATTAGGTTATCTAGTGATCTGCAAGATGACTAGCCAATGCTCACTTAAGAAAGGTGAAACCAACAACAATCAATTCAACAGTGTCATTACCCTGCACTAGTGCAAAGGGCTCCCTATTTCACCAAAAATGACCTCTCAAAAGTGTTCACCTAAAAGTGTTCAATTTTATCAAAGATCTATTTTTTTGGGTGAAATTGGACACTTTTTGGTGGTCATTTTTGGTGAAATAGAGAGCCCTTTGCACTAGTGCTAAGTAGGAGAAATGGAAAATAAGTTTAACATCCTTACACCCAAACTATCATGTGAACATCTTCAACATGAAAAGCCTTCTATATAAAATACATTAAATTTCAAAATCCATTAAAATAATCACATCTAATTGTGACACCTACCTAAATGCAACACACACCAAAATATTAAACAATAAATGCATATTCCCTCTATCCATAAATAACTATCCTAGTTTCTAGCATTTTTCAACTTAACGTAACTACTTTTGCCAAAAAAAGTCATCTCGGTAGTTACTCGAAAAATAGTTTATCTTTAATTGTAGTATGTAGTTTTTGTACCACTCTCATTATCTGCCTCGTCTGAAGTGGACACGGCTCACGTTTGAAGTATAAAACATAGGACAAAAACTAGGGAAAAAAAAATGCCAAAACTGGGACAATTATTTCCAGACAAAACGGAGTATTAATTAAAGGAATGAACACCATCTCAACATCATATCATCTGACTCCCAATAAAACTTTGAACCCTTATAACTTTTGTATGTGATATCCAAACAATCCATTCTTTGGTGCGTTGGAACCCTCTTCAAGAAGATTCGATGATTCTAATTAGGGTTTCAAGATATGGGGGGAATGGGCCAAAACCTGTAATGCAAAGAAGAACTCCGCCAAGAGAAATCCAGCCATTCCGGCCCGACTCTCGGAAAAACCGGTAAATGTAATAGGGGGAGAGTGCTCGCACAATGCCAGGATTAAACGTAACGAGATTGTACACGCCAACGGTGCAATTACAGAAGAGCCAGGAGAGCACCACGGGCGCAAACAGGAAGGAGATGCGACGCGTGCCAATGTGCTGCAAGGCGAAGAGGAGCACCAAAATGAAGCATGACACTAGCACCACAATGTCTGCATGATCACTCCACTTCATTAGTCTTGCATCATCATCCATCCATCGCAAGGAAAATTAAGGTCCATACAACGGGAATGGCCTGATATAGGTACCACTTTTACGGGTCTCACATAGTATGACTTATGTCTAACTCATTTTATGTGTGCTAGAAATTCCGTCTTTAACACCATGTATATAGTTGCAGCCATGAATATAGTTGCAGCCATATATGTGCTAGACGTCTTTAACACCATGTATATAGTTGCAACCATGGTCTCTTTAACACCCTCTAATTTTCGTAATTTTCCAATGTTTTTTTCTTACCAAAAAGATATTTCTCGAAAATCACACTATTTTTGGAGAGGGTACCCATATCAAGCCATCCTACAGTGACCATGACGTCGAATGTTTTTACAATTTTAATTACAACAAACCTGAGAGCATCCTCTGTCGGTGGCGTGGGCCACAAGGTCTGATTCGTGTGATTCTCTAATCCAAGTTTTCTGATCAAGTATTATACTCACTCTGGTGCAATTGAGGTGCCGCTACCGATATACCCGAAATCGCTGACAATACTGCAGCCACCCCCACACCAAGATATCAATTTCCATTCCTTTTTTAACCCCTATAGGACCAAAAATTCATAGTTTTAAAAAATGACAAATTCAGTTGATCATGTTGCGTAAAATATAATTTAGATGAGACCAAATTTTATATCACTAGAATCAGTGAAGAACATTGCATGTATTGGTCAAACAACAAATGAATTTGAACAAAAAGAAAGTCCACATAGGACCTAATCAAAACTACTAAAATAAACATGAGGTCCAATTTGGGCTTCTTGGTCCTTTAGGGGTTAACTCAATTGATTTCAGCAAACTCATTGAATTTCAAACTTTTGTCCCTATTTCTATGCAGTTCATTCATAATGTACAGTTGCATTGGAGTTGGTCACTTAGGCAAATTCTAGGTGCCATATCTTCCTCCCTTTGTCAAGGTTTTCATATAGGTAGTTTCTGTCTATTTATAGATACGAGAATCTTTGTCCATTTATCTTCATGAATATAAAAACGTTCTTCCATCTACGTGAAGATATAGAAGCATCATCCATTTAAAAGAGGGATATGAATCAACGCAGTGCTCCCAAAGCAATGGTTATATCTAGGGTGTTTTTTTTGGTGTTTTTTATTTATTTTTTGGCATTGTAGCAGTACACCATGTACTCAATGGAGGGTGGTCCCTTTATATTTAAACCACTATGATTGTGCCATGTCATTGGTGTCTAGCTTCAGTTTAAAAAAAAACCTTGGTTATATTTTGTTTAGAATAGGAATATCCAAAACCAATCTTAATGCTATGGGACTCAACTATTCATAGTAACCCTTCTGACACTATTTAAATGACAAAATCTACTGTAGTATCATAGCTAAGTTGCCAAAAAACAATTCCGAAAAAAGAGTAAAAAACTGGAAATTATGAGAAAAAAAAAGAAAATAGAAATAAAAACTAAAAAACTAAAACTAAAAAAAGAAAATAGAATAAATTATTTTTAGCTATTTTTTGATATTTCTAAGCTATTTGGGGCCATTTTTAATCATTTTTTTCTCATAAACAAAAATTAAAAAATTCATTTTTTTGGGAACAAACCTTATAATTTTTCAAAAAATATTAAATATTTGTCTGTGGGATGGCAACCAAGCTATGGTACTACGGTACTACTTTTTTCCGTCCAAATTTCATCATGTCATTCTTCATCAATCTCACCATTCATCAAGTTTGTTCAAATCGCTAAGTGGAGGATTTTGAGGAGACCACATCCTCCATTGATGGAGATGGTAGAATTCACAAAATCTAACAAGTTTCGCGTTTCAACTGGGGAATGGCCTGATATAGGTACCACTTTTATGAGTCTCACATAGTGTGACTTATGTCTAACTCATTTTATGTGTGTTAGAAATTCCGTCTTTAACACCATATATATAGTTGCAGCCATGGTCTCTATAACACCCTCTAATTTTCGTAATTTTCCAATGTTTTTTTCTTACCAAAAAGATATTTCTCGAAAATCACACTATTTTTGGAGAGGGTACTCATATCAAGCCATCCTACAACTAAGGTAGGATGTCCTAAAACCACCACCTCCCCCAATTATGACATGTACAGTTTTCTTGGGGCCACCACAGTTGAGACTCAAAACCACCAATTTCACTATTCAAGTAGACGAATGGCATGTCAAGCATTGCGAAAAATAGTTGGTGGTTTTGGGTGACCTCATGAGCCGAATCTAGGAACAACAAAGTGTGAACTTAGGAAATTGGTATGTGATGTATGGGTCAGAGGTTACTTTCCACTTTGGAATTTTGTATAAAATTGACAAATGCGAATTAGATGTTGCAAATTTTTGCAATCCTCATCAAAACCTATTTCGAATGCCGTCATATTTTTTTTGAATTTAGCACTGCCAAAAATAGGCCAGATTGCTTCAGTTTGTGGTTTTAGGACAATCAACCATAACAAGCACCTACACTACGAGGAGCTCTGACCGGAATAGAACGGATGAAGGACGAGAATACATTTAAGTGGAATCATGGACGGAATATATTTGCTAGAGTGGTATTTAGCCCAAGAAAATGGGTGTCCCCGCAATGCCTCTTCCCTATGGTCAGAGACAATAAACAGGCAATCCAAAGTGAAGAAGGGGAGATGAAATTTTACAACCATCTGTATGTGGATGTGGAGAGGCCCAACTCTGTTGAAAATTGAACTGTTAGGGTTAATCCAGGGATGGGTGATTTGCAGTGAGTGATGGAGGACGAAAGTTGTACTAACATACCGGAGATTGACGGGGTGAGGACGCCGTCGCCGATGACCATGCAAGAGCCCAGCAACACAATGATCATGAGGCCGAGGCGGAGGAACCGGTAATTGTCCAGGAGCTTGCGCACCTGCACGCCGCGCTGCGTGTCCGGCGGTTCCACCAGTTTGTATGTGGACACCTCCGTGTCTGCGCTTTGCTGGTTCAGAATCATGCTCAGCTTCGCGTGCCGGCACAGCAACGAATACAACGCAAATGTACCCCCTGCAGCATGCATTCAGCCCGGCCCCCATTATATATAATTCATACATCGATCTGAATCTCTAGTAATTCGATCGAGACATGCATGACAGGAGGGAATTGAATTGAAGAATCTTCATGATCGAGCCGCATGCACCTTCGCCGTTGTCGTCGGCGTTGAGCACGATGAGCGCGTACTTGACGACGGGCACCAAGGTGAGCGTCCAGAAGATGAGCGACAGCACGCCCAAGATCTCGTCCTCTCGCATGTGCCCACGAAGCTCCCCTGAAAACGTGTTGCGAAAGACGTAGAGCGGCGACACGCTCAGATCGCCATACACCACACCGAAGCTCTGATACGCCAGCATCAGCACCAGTCGACTTCCAGAGCTCCGTGACGTCTGCAGAATTACTCATGCCAAGTTAGTGAGTCGGAAGTACTAGCACACAGTGATACACTCCATTTTGTGATACACCAAGAGTTCCCAGTTTTGAATAAATTACCAGTTTGATTGTAAAAATCAAACGACTGTCACAAGCTCTGACCTGTTGTTGAGTTCTGGGTTCGAAGCCATAGCCACCGGACCACACGTACCAGGAAGAAAACAAATTAAAGGCGCTGACACAACTTCAAAGTGATACTAGAGGTCAGATGATCAACCTGGGAGCTTGATCCGGACTCCAGATCCATGCCGCCGGCTGATCGATGTTGAAGAGAAATTGCGACGTGAGAAGGAGTATGGTTTTCTTTTTATTACTCTTCGTCTGATTCCGCCATTTCGCTACGACGTCTTGTGGCTGAAGGGTGGCCGCGTGGAGCCGGCATGCGGTGGCGGGACACAAAGTCGATGTCCATGCCTTACTAGAACCGCCTCACAATTAAACCACAACAACCTCGGTCCAGTCGATGTTGATCGAACCGGTCCTAACCACCACGACTACTCAAAACTCTCACGCTTCAAATGCTTCGACTCCATTTCCTGGAGACACACGTGCCCGTCAGACTTGCACCGTCTTCTTCTAGACCATGAAAGTCGATGATCGATAAAAATACTCCCGCAAATCTCCACGAAACGCGCCAAAAGATTCCCTGTTGTACGCCAATTCGATCACGTCGACGCAACAGAAGCAGAGAATTGGAAGGTCAACTTGAAGGCGGAGTACGTATAGGAAACACCACACCGAGATAGCGCTCGATCGTTACAGTGTGATCGACAAGCAGCTGGGCATCTGGAATCGATCAAACCGCATGCAGAAGTTGGCACAGGAGTAAGTCCTACTTCACAAAACATTCAACAAGCTAGCCAGAATCGATCAAAGTTAGCACAGGACTATCTCCGACTGAACTCCGACGTAGTACCGCAAGGCCAGTCACATCGATCCTCGGTGGAGAATTACAATCAACTCAGCAAAATAGCATCTAGAATAGTTACATGAAGCACTTTCTGACTCACTCAGACAGTTTGTGGAATTTCGGAAAGATGCCCAACCAAAAATCACCGAAGTAAGTCCTACTTCACAAAACAGTTACCAAGCTAGCCAGAATCGATCAAAGCACAGGACTAGCTCCGGAACTCCGACGTCTTAGCTACCTCAAAAGGCCAGACACATCGACCCTCGGTGGAGAATTACTATGAACGACTGAGCATCTAGAATAGTACGTTCCATGAAGCACTATCTGACTCAGACAGTTCGTGGAACTTAGGAAAGATGCGCAACCAAAAAACATGGATGCTCGACCACATTCCCTGACGTTTCGTACATGTCAACAACAGCTAGCCAGCGCATGCAGATGTTCAGTTTGCGTAGAGAGGACGGTTACGTTACTACTGAATCAGTGGTAAGTGGCGAGTGCTCGACAATCGACGACTTGCAAAAGCATCGATCGATGCTGTTTGATGTTGTGCTTACAAAAGTTTAACGGTTGCCAGCGGCCCGGCGCGCGTACGTGGTGGCCGCGTCGCGCGAGTGACGACGGAGTGATGGTCCCAAGCCAACCCCAGCGCTGCGGATCCGGCCAGCAGTCAACAGTGGGCGCAGTACTCCTGTCGTCTGTTTCCCCGGCTCTCACTCTCTGTGCTGTCTGTTTGCCGTGTGCATATTCATTTCTGCCAGGGTCACACGGCTTTTAGACTTGGACTGCCTGGCCAATAGTCTCATTTTAGACACAATCACACTATTTACAAGGCTTTGATTTTATACCTAGTACTCAGCAACTACACTTTTTTTAAATTTCTTTTAGGCTCAAATTGGAGAGAGAAAGTAAAGCTCAAAGTCACCACGACTGCAGTAGTAAGAGAGGAATTGAGAAGAGCTCGTAGATGTTTAAAATTTTTACATACCTACATTATTATATATGTTTTTCTGTTATGTATGATATACTAATTAACCTGAAGCTCATTTTCTTGCCTCCGTAGCCCTTTACGCATTACACGGGAGGCTGCATTGAAAGCAAAGAGAGATCCACCAAATTCTGTGCTAGCCCTTTAGGCTACGAAGGGCCATACATGCCCATAATTTACAAATATACATTTTACGTCATCCCTTTTAGAGAAGTTGCTTCGTAGCATGTGGTACTCAATTCAAAATTAGTTTTAGTACAAACATGATATGACCTTTTTTTCTCACCGACAACCACATTTAAGGCAACCATGTACACTATCTCATTGGCTAGCTCAGAAGAGAATTTATCTCATTCTGAGCCCCAAAATCAACCAAAAAAAAAGTACATACTTGACCGTCCTCAAATAATCCCATCTCTCCAGCATTATCTGGTCCATAATAAATCTACAGTGTTGTTGTACACACACTTACAGAAATGATATAAACCAGTCATTTCTTTAATTTTTTAAATTTTTTACACAAATTGAATGGCAGGGGAAAAAGAGAAAATGAGTCAGTTTTTCCGGCAAAGGACTGGAATGTGCTTATGGTATCATTTTTTTTTAATAATTTGGGTTTCTGTTATGATGCCAAAAAGGAAAGGCAACAGTGTGGCGCTGGCTGGAATGTGCGGGCGGTATCATTTGGGGTGCCAATGCGGCCGGGCTGGGCCGGGCCGGGCATATCTTGGTGGGCGTGCCCACCCCGTAATTGCTGGGGGGCTGGACTTTTTGGGTCAAGTCCTAAGGGGTTGGGTGGTGGAGGGCTCATTCCTCTTGCAACTTGGCTTTCTTGTTACAATATTTTACTACCACTACTCACTGTAGTAGAAAGGGAGTAGAAAGGGGTCCGTACTTGAGCACCAAGGAATAGTGTCACCCAGGTTTTTTTTTTTGCACTGTAGAAGTGCTCCATGCATGCAATGAAGGGTGGTCCCTCTGGATTTAACCCCTAAATGCCTAGAGCCCTCTCCAAATTCGGAAGTTTTGCAAAGATGCATTATAAAATGCAACCTAGAGGGATATTTTGAACTTGATATATGAATAAAAGTTGTACATTATGAATTTTAGATTCTATCCATACGGTTAGATCTATGATTGCTATTACCAATAATTTTGTATAAAATTTGAAACGTGAAATTCAAAATTATTTTGTAATTCAATTACGAATAAGATATTGACAATCTACGGATGAAATTTGTTGTGATTGGTTGAAATGTAATACTCTAAGTGTAGTGATTTTTGGAGATTTTTTGGTTGCTTAATTTTATGAGTTGACTTTTATTAGAGCACTTTTACACTGAAATCTTCATTATTTTGGGTGAATCACTACAAGATGAAATGAGGCATAAAAATTTCACAAATCATCCCCTTTCTAATCGGGTCAGATATGCATGAAGCTAACTTCCCATAGAATCTACAGTAAAAATTCCACACTGCTAAAAGTGCATGGCGGATGAGAAATTATGGATGAAATTTGTACATCGTCCAAAAAATGGACGCTTGGGCAGTTAGGGGTTAAACCATTGTGACTGTGACACAATATTGGAATTTGTCTTCAAGAAGCCAGAAAAAAGAAACCCTCGTATCATGCATGGCATAAATTTAACAAGCTATGGCATGTTGTCCCAAGGCAAAATTCTTGTTAACCCCTAAAAGCCCGAGGGGTATTGGACAAAACATAGATGTGTTATAATATGTGCCTTCCATATGTTTGATGAAGTTTGGTTCAATAGACAAAATGTAGGGCATCATCTCCACAAATTATCCGTACGGTCAAACTTCCAAAGATAACTTTAAATCTCTTTTTAATTAATTTAAAATAATTAACCTTTGAAAATTTGTATAAATTCTAATTTTCACTTTTAGAGTTTAAAATTTAGTATGATTGGTTAAATTTGGTTTATCTATTGTAAACTTCAAAAAAGAAAAAGAAATGATAGAGGGAACAGCATTACTTTCCCCAAATAGCAAATTTTGTAACACTAAGACAATGTTGAAGTGATTCACTTTGAAAAATTCTCCCGTGTGGAGTTTAACTCGGATTGACATAATTCAAATTGGATTGGAAAGTAGACTTGATGTAGTATTTTAAAATATTTTTTATTTTTCAAAAAAATACTTTTTTAAATTCTGGGCAGCCCGTTAGATTTGGGCAGCGACCAGAAAATGGTCGTTTGGGCGTTTAGGAGTTAATGAAAAGAAATTTTTTGAGAATCGTTTTCAGAGAAAACGAGAGAATCTTTTCAATACAAAAAATCTATTTTATTGTATTCATCTTGAATGTCCCTTCTACTAGTTATGTTCAAATTCCAACATTTGAAATGTAACTAGGGAATTGTTGAGAGTCCTCAGTCGAGACTCAAGAGCTCATCGAGGCTCTGACATAAGCCTAGAAATTTGACTTGCTACTCAAACTAAGTTGTATATGTGACCTTAGTTAATAAGTTAAATTTTTTAATTTACTTAAGATGAAGGGATTGCCTCTGAATGATTGGGTTCATTTTATAAGTTTAATTATTGAGTACCAACTTCCTATAGAGGAGATTGGGTTGCTAAAACCTTGTCTCCCCTCCACGTTTCAAGATCTGCTTTAAAGGACTTAGTTATGAGATTCACTCTCATAATACTCCCGCAAATTGTATCAAATTGGCGGCGCGTTGGGCTTCTGTGCATTAAACGTACCATACATGCATGATGCAACAACGATCAATGCTCAAAGGGTTTTCCCCCAAACAGCCATACTGTAATCCACAACAACTCAGTCAACACCTTGCGTGAGGTACTTAGGCAAACCCTAAGCCCACAAGTAGTCTCTTTTCATAGCTTCATGTTTACGAAGAGTTGTTGGTCCTCTAACAGTGTTGAACGTGGATCGGGAGTTTTGAAGTGATGGCACCCGGGTCACAGAATTGCGGACAACAGGTCCAGCATGCAGCACTGATCATATATTGTTTTCCAATTTGCATTTGTTACCCAAATGTTTGTATGGTTCGGTCCACTAGAATTCTTGTGCACTTGTTGTATGCCATCGTGCACTTTTTGTAGGATCTCCAGAATTTGAAAAATCCATTCCGGAGAAAGAAAAATATTTTTGTGAAATCTAAAGTAGTAGGATGGACCTTACTCATAAAAGAGAACAATTTTTTGATAGAAAATTAAAAATTCAACGTTATATTTTAATGCATGACAAAACAAAGGATAAACTAGTGCATTGTTAGAGTGCATAATATGCACTCTTAATTCTAAAAGAGTAGGAGAACAGAGGGTTGTGGATGGAATTTTGAGCTATAAATTTTTCTAGTGTTCAAACATATGAAGATAAATATCTTTCAATTTTTTTGATCTTTTTTTAATTGATTAAAGTTTCAAATTTTAAAATGTGTTATTTTTGGGAGGGATTAATTGTTTCTTCATTTTAAAAAACTTTTTTGATGGATTTCTTTTTGGAATGTACTTGAGAATGAAATTTTTTAGGTTGGCTTATTTTTAGATTTTTATATATAGTATCATAAATAGGTAAAACTGTTATTAGAATGGGAGTTTTGATACTTAAATTCTTCATCATAAAATCAATTTAACATTCTGAAATTTTATTTTTTGGTTAATATGTACATAAATCTAAAAGTTTGTTCACTGATTTTTCATTGAATCATTGCTACATAACTTCCAATTGGTTTGAAAGTTAACTTTTTAGAAAAAAATGCTTAAAGTGCACAAAGGTGCATCAAAATGTAGTTGGTGCACCAAGAGGAGTTGGCGGACCGTACTATACAAATGACCACCTTTGATTTTTTTTCTCTTGTGAATATACAATAACAAGTAGTGGTATGCTACAAGACACCTCGTGTACAACTTAAAACTAACTACATGTTTGTTTTTGCGGGGTTTTTTGTTAAAGGCACAAGTGAGGGATTCTCAAATTTCCAATTCACGCACTTGGAGTTTGAGTTTTGTTTGCTGCTTATGTTCTTTTCTTGTAATTCACTCTGGTTTGCTATTATATCTTTCCTTTGGGATTGTCGATCTTCTTCAAACGATTTGGCGTCCAAGCAGTTGTTGTTTCTGGTGGGGGAATCATATTTTTTGATGCAGTGAATTCCAAGTAGCAACTTGCATTTAGAGTTTATAGTATTTACAGAGATGCCTCTGTTGGTTGTATTTACAATATTGGAATTTGTTTTATTTCTTTGCTTACCCTGTAAGCTTAGAACCTGAATTGTTTTGTGATGTTATGTGATATTGGATTGTGTTTTAATTCTTTCCTTACCCTGTAAACTTAGAATGTGAAGACTTTTGTGTTGTTATGTGATTTTGCCTAAGGTTTGGAACCCTAATTTAGTAATGGACACAAGTCTATATACTAAATTTGTTCTTATTAGAGTAAGGTGGGAGTTTGATTTTTGAAATTGTTTAGAATATGCTTTGATTTTTCAAAGAAGAAGGAAAAAAACCCTTTTTTGGGCTTGAAAGGGAGAGGGGAGGTCACCTCAATGTATATTATGTGCGCTACGTGCAATTAGGTGATTTTATGATCCCTATTCACTTTTAAATAAATTTTAATACAGTTCCAAGCTTTTGAGTGTTGTTTTAAAATGACTATTAATATTTTTGATTTGAGAAAATTATTTAATTCAAATAGATTCAAAACCACTTCTAATCATATGACTAAAGATTGAACTAGCCTAGCTGTTTTTTCAGTTCAAATATTTATAGCGTATGCATTTCAATGACTATAACATACAACTTCGCACCACATAAACTACAAATAGGCCTTTAGAAAAAAAGATCAATTTTTCTGTAACCATATAACATAGGGGTCAAAACTTTAGGAGCAATTTGAGTCCAAATAATGGGTTGTGAATTTACATGCAAGATTTGTCATGAATGCTAGGAAATTACAATTGTTGAGTTGGTCGGAATTTTGTCATTGCTAATCATTTTATTTATTTTTCAATTTGTAGAAATTTTTACTATTTCAAAAATACTTAACCCCTAAGTGGGCCTGGATACAAGAATACGGATATTGTACATGAGTCGGTTTTTGGTAATAATCCATGATCGGAGCGATAGAAATTGTTGAAAAAATGTGAGATTTTTTGTGGAACCTTGTAGAGGGTCTAGAGATGTGTTTGCAAAATCACGTGATTTTTAGACAAAAAAGGTGGGCTCTTAAAAGATTTGTACACTAGAATGCGTATGGACCTCTAGGGGTCACCATCCCACTTAAGGGTTAATGTATGTTTGAAAAGGACAGGTCACATAGAGACTTTCATTTTATTTGTTTTTTTTATTTTTTTATTTATTTTTTTACCATATTTATTTTAATTAGTCATTATGGTCATCATCTCAAACTTGGCAAGAGAAAAAAATTAATTGATTTTTATATGTATCACAGAGATTAAAAAAATTTATATGATTAAAAATTTTAATTTTAATTTTTAAAAAAAACACATTGAAGTTATAGAGTTTTCACATGTCAAAGACAAACAAGAGACATACCTTCATATTAGCCGGTTGAAATCCAGAATTGCCTAATTGAGTTCAAAGTCTTAGAAAAAAAATAAAACTAATCAATTGAGGAGGGAATTTTTTTATTTTAAATCCTTATTTTCTTAAGACTTAGCCGAGAGAATGCTTCAGAAAACTGATTGGCCCAAGAAAATGTAGGATCTTAGCTAATATTTCTCCCCAAACTGTGACTCACTTGTTTGATTGGAAATTTGGAATTCCCTTTCGATTGCTAACAAAATCCAATAAAATTTAGCTCAATCAACAACGGAACCGTACTCAGATGCTTGTTTTGTGACTTTCAGATGTACTTATGTACTGACCTTAAAAAAAATTCAGGTCGCATTAGAAAGGCCGGCAGGTACAAGTGAAGGTTCATTGAGATGGATTTTCTTGCAGTGGAATAAAGTGTCTAATTGTTGAATTAAATCAAAATAAAATAAAAACTATTGTGAGATGCAGCTTTGGTGCCGTGATGGTATGAAAGTCACATGGACCTTCACATGATCTCGCTAGAAAGGCTCATTCAACATGAGCCAGCTCATGTTTAGCAGGGTCCACACACTGGTACGTACCTGCTCAATTCCATGTTCATAAGGTTCTTTAGCCCTTGTAAGCTGTAAGTTAGTACCTAGGAATAAGAATCAAGTATATTGGAATATTGGGCATGAACATATTGGGCACGAGAATCACTATAAGGCATCCTGGAATATTGGGCATGTCATGTAATTTTTTTGCCTAAAGAATGATGGTGGAGACATAACATTCAGTAGCCTTCCCAGAGGCTGCCTTTTAGTTCCATCTACCTTTATATATGGAGTGATCAGTGATTTGTATTTGAATGGACTATTGAATCAATTAAACAATTACAAAACATTGTTGAATTGTGATTGAGTGAGTGCTTTTGATTACTACTCACCATGGTTGATTGCTCTTGCTTAATGCCACGTGCCCCCATAGCTACTGATGTGATGTGGAATATCCCACATCATTTCATTAGGGAGATGAAATGATGTGGGATATTCCACATCATTATGTTGGGAGAAGGCAGTAGTTACAGAGGCTACTGAATGTTATGGAGTTGGAAGTCCACGATAGTCCCGCCTCAAGAATCACATGTTTTGATTTTATTTTATCTTTCATGCAGTGAAAGCAAAAGGGTGAACCCTCTCAAGGGCTAAAGAACCTTATGTATATTGTATTGTACTTGGGTGAATTGTTCTTGATAGTGGAATACAATATCATCTACGGGTCTGGCTTTGGCCTTTTGTACTTTTTAAAAGGATAAAAATAATACCGGCAATGGAATTGCAGTGATGACCTTAGGTCAGAGCTGGTTTTCAAAAAATTGTATTGATGACTATAGGTTCTACTTGTGGATTTTCAACGCTTATATGGTATGTAAGCGAGCCGGCGAGCTATCATTCAACAGTTGTAGGGTAGGGTTTTCTATGATTTAACCTAGTCTTTCATATATCCTTGGATGGTTTCCTATTACTATCTCATTTCGTTGTCGAACGGACCATTATTGAAATCACCTAGCCTTTTACGTCTTTTCAGTTTCATGACCTTTCACTTCGTCACTAGTGGTGTAGAGAGAATCAAAGGGCTAATAAAATATTCATTTGAGGATAAAAATTAATTATATTAACGTTAACGTGAAAGCCCATTGTGAATAGAGTTTGTTTGGGATAGTTCATATATCTATGCCTCATGTGCATGGATAGCGAGGTCTACCCTTGATGCCTTTGCTTGGAATGAACTTTAAAAGAGAACTAATACAAGTCCCTTTAAAGACACCATAATCAAAAGTGATATATGAATGGTTGAATAGTTCATGTTCATAGTAAAAATAAACTCATTCATTGTTTTTTGTGAGGTTTTGTGAATGTTATATTCACATCATTGATTTTAAGATGATCACTATAGAAGGCACTTAATTGGCTTTCAAAGTAGTGAATGTTCATTATCTCATACTCTCTAAAAATAGGGATATTCACAATGCACCACTTGCTCCACTGAATGGCCACTTGATTCCTTTTCTCAGCGTCCCGAAATCTTAAGTTGAGACAAAAAAAATGGACAACGGGTCCCTCCATGGGCCCTCCATTTTCAAGTTTCAAAGTGAGGTGGCACAAGTGGAGGAGTTTCTATTTTCTAATCACTTAAAACTCATCGAGAAGGTGACTTACGGCTTCATGACAAGTTTTAAATTAGTAACTGAAGGTAGGAGCCCCTCCTCTTGTGCCACCTCACCTTGAAACTTGAGAATAGAGGGTCCTATGAAGGGACCCATTTTTCTTGGTTTTTTCACCATTTGATTTTGGATCAGTGAATGGAGCAACAAGTGTATTGTGAATAAGATGGATAATCCAATAATCGACATGTACCATAAACCAACAATTATCTCCAACAGGTGTTCATTGTAAGCTTCAAGTTCTATACCAATATTAGATTTGCGTGAAAAAGCTTAAAGTGTTGGTTTATAGGCCATCCAATGTACCCCAAATGCATGACTTTTCCTTTCACACCAACATAGCGTGAAAGCCCACATAGAGGCTTGGTAGGCCGGTGTGGAAGAATTCACTGCTAGAAAATTCAACTAATCTGTTGATTCGGTCGTGTTGATTAGGGGCACCTTTTGTTGATTTGAACAAAAATTGACCAAATCAACAGAAAAGTGTCCCTGATCAACGCGACCAAATCAAAAAATTAGTTGGATTTTCTAATAGTATTTGGAAGTAGGCCTTTGGCTTTGAGGGCTACCCGGAAGAGGGACGACCCTCCCTGCCCGCTCGCTCTGGAAGGTTCCCGCCCGCTCGAGTCTCCCCGCCACAAAAGCAGCAAGAGCAAAAAAAAAAGAAAAATCTTTTGGATGCTATCAACAAAACCTAAAAGTATTCCATTTCTTCTAAGTCGTGTATTTGCAAGACACTTCTATTGTACACTCTTAGCTCTTTATTATCACACTTTCCAATATCTCCAATATTTGTTATTGTGTACAGTATGTACACATGCAATTGGACACTTTCTACATGTCATTTTTTGAACTCATGTACCAAAGAGGTGATATAAAAGAATTCCAAGTGTGAATGGATGACTTTTTAATCTACAAGAAATGGATCAATGCAAAATGATTCGCTTCTAGCATGCTTAATCCCTAAAAGACCAAGAGATCCAAATTGGGCCTTGTATTTTTTTAGCAGTTTTGAGTAGGTTCTATGTAGACTTCCTTTTGTTCAAATTTGTTTGTTTCTTGATCATCATATGCATTATTCTTTACAAATTCTAGTGATACAAAATTAAATCTCATCTGAATATATTTCACAATATGATTAATTGAATTTGTCATTTTAAAACCATGAATCCTTGGTCCTTAACCCTTTAGTGCCTAGGGTACTGTAGCAGACAGCTCTGGATTTCAGTGGGTTTTTCCATTGTGGTTGAGACTACCAAAAATAGAATGGGTTAAATTAGAAAGTAACCGTACAATTCTATTCTCAACTCGAGAGCACACATTTTATTAAAATTTGAGAATCATCCAATGGTGGGATCGGAAGATTATAGTATGTATTTGAACTATATAATGCACGCTCAAAAACGAGATTTTGGGGGGTGTGTGACTTCAAAGTTAAATAGAATTTGAGGTAAATTTTCAAAAATAAAAGCAAAGAAGTTCAGCTATGCCCTATGTCAACACCTCTCCGTTGCAATCTTTCATATCAAAAATAGACTCACACATAATTATTGTGAGATTTATAAGTGAAAGTGACTTGTCCATGTACGGTTTAGGACAAAATTTTATACGTTGAAAATTGACAGGAGTGGGTACATTAGTCAAGATCGGATTACACACACTAATGGAAGATGAAGAAGAGAACACAATCCAAAAAAATAAAACAAGATAAAAAACTTCCAAACACAAGAAATACTACACAATACATATGTTGTATTTGTAAGTATTTACTATATTTTCAAGTATTTGCAGTATTTGCAGTATTCTGTTGATAGGTATTTTGATAGTTGTACAATTCCAAATTGAAAATTTCTTTTTCTGGAAGGTGCGTAATGTACGTGCGCAAATCTGAACTTCAAAACTGAAGTTCCAATTCTTCACGGATTCTCTGCTATTTGCATTTCGGACGTTGTAATGACCATAATGTGGTTTGCTAGGCACTAAAGGGTTAAGGGTTAACCTCTAAAGGACCGTAAGGCCCCCACGCGGCTTCTGGAACTAGAAAGTGAGGAAATTCGGGTTCTTGGGCTTTGAATTGTAGGATGAGCAATAAAGAGACCCTAACTCTTTTTGAGAGCTGAATCCGTAGGTACTTCTTGATCGGAAATTCATCAAGTGAGCGATTTTTGATGATTTTTTTGAGTTGCACGGTGGGTATCTAGGCGTCACTTCAGACCCTCATATCTTTCTCCTCACACCTCCAAATTACTTGAATTTTTTTTTCACATGTTTGAAATGATGATTTCTACTCACAGTAAAAATTTCAGAATTTTTGGAGCACTTTTGGACAATCCGATTTCAGCATGTGTACAAAATACCCCAAACAAGTTCCATCAATCTTCTCAACGGTGGCATTTTCTCAAAAATTGTGCGATTTTGTTGATCTTTTTTTCATAAAAAAGCTACGTAAGTCTTCTTTAGTTTCAACGGTGCCGATCGTCAAAATTACCCACACCAATGAGGAATTCAGCTTGCTACAAGAGCTAGTCAAGAAAACAAGAGCTAAGTTCAACACCCCCCGGTCCTTTAGGGGTTAAAACCTTTCTTCACATCAAAGAAATCTTTCTCCAAGGTTCCACAGTTCTAGTGCAAGAGCACGGAGACCAGCAATTCAAGCCATATGACTGACTCACATTATTTTGCCAGGACTAAACATGCCGCATAATTGATGGCACGGAAACATCCACTTTTTGCACATCATTAAGACAATTACATAAAGACAAGTCATATATGAGTTCACATGGCCATAAGGTGGTTACCCAGTTACCAACTGGCGCCTTAAACCAACATCTAGGGGCATTTTCCACAATCAAAGCTGCAATGATGTTGGTTTTAGCATGAGTTACAATTGGTAATGGGTTCTCCCTTGTTGGTTTTAGTATATGTAAGTGTGGTTATGGATTCGTTGTTGTTGGTTTAAGCATTTTTAGGGGGGGGGGGGGGCCGCACAGGGCCATTCAGTTGAAAATTGGGTGCTTTTCAGTTGAGATTGATTTCAACCGGAGGCCGCACAGGGACGCCCAATTGAACTGGGAGAAAAATTCTCAACCGTGGTCCCCCCCATGTGAGAAAATTTCTCCACCGTGGTCCCCCCACGTGAGAAAATTTCTCCACCGTGGTCCCCCACACCACGGTTGAAATTAACACTACGAAACTCAACGGTGCTCCCCCCCCACCGTTGAGTGAAGTTTTTGGATGATTTCGCTCCACGCTTACGGAAAATGCTCCGTTTATAAATAATCCAGTTTATAATTGTTTTTTTATTTTAGCAGGGGGGGGGCGTTGTGCTGAACACTGAAAACATGTAAGGTGCTGTACTATGTTTTCATTTCATTTGAAAACAGGTAAGGTGTTGTACATTTCAAGTATTTCAATTATTTAAAAATTTAAGTATTTATATTATTATTAAGTATTTATGTATATATATTTAAAATTACATATATATATGTGTATTTAATGGGAATTGAAATTTTAAATTTTTTTAAAAATAAAATTTGTTTTTTTAAACAAGTGGCACAAACTAAACAAACAAAAGTTGCACATTCATGTAGATTTTTGATGAAAACGTCATAATTGAATGAAAATTTGCTTAGTATTTGAATGAAATTGAATAAAAAATATTGTAATTTTAAAAAAAGCCTAATTTTTTTTTAAACATATCATTATATTCCAAAATAATGAATATATGCCAAATTATAACAATGCATTTTTATTCACTTGAATATGGCTTTCAAATAATTTATTCAATTAAGTACAAATTTAAAAGTAAGATGGCATAGGTTCATACACTAATTAATAAGTGCGATTAAATGATCTTTGTGAATGAAAAATTCAAACGTGCATTGATAAATTATGAATTCTCATCCATCGCTTTATTTTCAACTGGATTTCCTGTGCGGCCTACAGTTGAAAAACACTCAAACTTGGGTTGAAAATTTTCAACTGGATTGATTAAACTAAACTGCCTGTGCGGCCTCCACTTCAGTTGAAAACTTTCAACTGATAGTTGAAAATCTCAACTGTCTAAGTTCAACTCAACTGAACTGGATTCCCTGTGCGCCCCCCCCCCCCCCCTTAGTGTGTGCGATACAAATCTTCTTCAGACAAAAACAACTCTATTTCTTCTTGCCTAACTCTAAAAAAAAAATTACTAAAATAATATCAATGTCACACATCCGTATTTCTTATTCAATTCAAAATGGGGTAACCACCTTAGAAAGCTGCAACGGACTACCGATATCAAATAATCTCTTCTCAATTCTACAAAACAGTTCTAAAACACAACCCAACGTAGAAAAAGAAGTTGTAAATGATCAGGTGCAGCTTCCACTACTAGCAAAGGCGTCGCTTCTCACTCAATGCAGTGTCTGAGTTCACTGTACACACTTGTCCTACGTGACAAATTGCACTCACCAAGTCTTGAGCATTTGGGCACTGAGTGCGAAGTGGCGCCGTTTGACTCACCTACCGAGTGAAAAGCGACGCCTTCTCCTTGTAGTGTTGTGTAACAACGACCCATGACAAATTGCATAGGAATGCCATTGAGAAGCAAAGAGCCCTGATTAATGGACTAGGTAACCTTCAAGAGCCGACAGGCTCGAGAAGGTTACTGGACATAACCTCCATGGATGGACCTTGGTCAATTATGTACTTTTTTGTTACCAACTACAACCTGAACCAGTGGATCTTCTTCAATAGTGTTCCATCAAGGGTCCCAAAAGAAGGGCACCTGATAACTTCACAACAACCCCCGGTTATGGGAAATAATCTTGTTCTCCTTCATCCAATGCAAGGCTGCTACCTCTCCTTCATATGGATCCATGGAGGTTAACCCCTAAACGTCCCAGCGTCTAGAAACTGAATTACGAACAGATTTAAAGCCTGGTAACTTTCTCATACAATCTTGGATGACTTTCATCCAAGTCATATTTGCAAACCTATTAGGTTCTCTACCAATTAAAGTAAATCTCTTATGTATTGATATGTTGATAATATTAGAGAGGCCTCCAAATGCAAGTATGTCAAATTTGTTGGGTAGATTTCATGTTTGCAATGGACCTCTCATGTACACCTCATGTACATCTAAGCCATGCTAATATCTACTATTAAGGCTAGCATCTACTTTTGTTCAAAGGGTCGGTACGTTTAGGGGTTAATATGTACTTGTGCAATAGAGATTGCACTCCAGTACCTCAGTCATCCAAAAGCTCTTGCTCTCATCAGTGCCCCCAAAGTATTGCAAAAGCTCTGCGTGTTCTTGGATAGCTTTTGTACTCATGTGTATCCTTGCAAATTCCTCGGGGAGATCCTCTTTGTTTCTTTTTGTTATCGAGTGTGAAAAAAGTTATTTAAAAGTACCTTAAAAAATAAAAGTAATTCTCACTATGTTCTTGTAATCGATTTTGAACATCATATATTAATGTAATTTATTTATAAAAATTTATCTTCAAAAATTTATTTGGACCTTATCTTTTTTTCACACGTTACGTAATATCTGGAAGTGACCTTCTGAGGCAAATTCGTAAGACGAAAGCCAGTCAGTAAAAGCATGTCTCAGTAACTTTTAGGGCTAAAATTAATGTAGTCCTTCTCACCTGACTCAATTCATGCAAAATATTTTGGTGCCGTGCAAGGGTGAGAGAGACAACATCGACCCAATTCTGGATTTGCACATTCATGTAAGGTGAAGGCACCAATACCTGTCAGTTTAAACGTCCCAACATACCCTAAACGTCCCAGCGTCCAGTTTCTGGACGTTTGTTGGTCAAACCCAATTTTGATCTTGAAGATGACTTTTGTTGCTAATACACCCAACTAAGAAAATGAAGTTTATTAAGTCTAGTTTGTACTCCACTTTTCAAATCTTAAAAATTCCAATTATTGAGTATTTTATTGCTTGTGCAAGCTTTGTAGCTCAAGGTTTGAATTACACTACATAGGATGTTCACCTTTCGAATTTCAAAATTTAAATAAAAAATTTCTATGGAAAACATATCATGTGATTCTCCATTGTAATTTGTACCTGCTCCCAAAAAAATATTAATTTTTTAAAGCTTTTTTGTAATAAAAATTAATTTTTGAAGTATTTGACTTAAAATTTTGTTAAAAAGGCCGTATTAAATTAAAAAAATCTGAAAATTTCAAGACTGATAGGAAACATTCAATTCCATGCATGAAAAATATTACAAAATATATTTTGATAAATCTTGAAGGCTAAATTGTGTAGTTTGACTTTCCTACAAAGGAGTGGTACGTTTAAGGGTTAATAACCAAGCCCAATTTTTTAATTAATTTTGTCACAATATATGATTTTGTTCTGAATTTTCAAACTTAATTTGCATAGACCACTATTGATGTTAGTAGGGGAACCAATACTCGTCTTTCATTTCTAGTCCGATCAGTTTGTTAACTTGGCATTTATAATTGATCACCAAACTGCTACAACTAATGGTTGTGATAATTTGATTGAGAACTCACAAAGTTGAAAGAGGTGCTTGTTTAGGTGACTGGAATTGGTCCCTAACAGGTTCTAATGCCTCTACTTTATATTGTTCAAATGCTGCAACAATCACTTTTAATCTCTCATCTCTTTGGCCCTCAACTCATGTTGTGAAAAATGTAATTCAAATGGGACCAAATTTTGTATCTCCTGAATACATTGCATGTGTTGATCGAAAAACAAATAAATTTGAAAAAAAAGAATTCAACGTACGACCAAGAGCATGGATCCATGAATTCCAAATGATCACATTGTTGTGAAAAATCAATAATTCAGACGGCGCCAAATTTTATATCAACAGAATCAATGAAGAGCATTACAAAATGTTGGTCAATAAAATTGAACAAAAGAGAGTCCTTACAGTGGAGGGGCGAGCTGGACTGGGCAGGGAGCTGTGGATACATTCCTGGGTCATCTTGCAATTTGGGTTGTGTTTTTATACTGGGGTAATGTATAAATACCTAAAACCATACTTTTAAGCAATTCAGTATTTTTTTAGTATTAGCAATTGAAAATGATGATTTCACTAGAAAAAAAAATTAGAATTTTTGGATAAGTCATGAAATCGCTATGAATTTTCAAAATGAAAGTTGTCTAAACCACTTAACCCCTAACTGCCCATGCGTCCATTTTTTGGACGATGTACAAATTTCATTCACTATTTCTCATCCGTCATGCACTTTTTGTGATGTGGATTTTTTACTATATATTTTATGGGAAGTTAGCTTCATGCATGTGTTATCTGATTAGAAAGAGGATGATTTGTGAAATTTTTATGCCTCATTTCATGTTGCATTGATTCACCAAAATTCTCTAAAATCTTAGTTCAAAAGTGTTCAAAAGTGCTCTTGAAAAAGTCAACTTATAAAATTAAGCAACCAAAAAATCTCCAAAAATCACAACACTTAGAGTATTACGTTTCAACCCATCATAACAAATTTCATTTACAAATTGTCAATATCTTGTTCTTGATTGAATTACGAAATAATTTTGAATTTTAAGTTTCAAAATTTATACAATAATATTGGTGATAGCAATCATAGATCTAACCACATAGATAGAATCAAAAATTCATAATGCACAACTTTTATTCATACATCAAGTTCAAAATATCCCTCTTAGTTGCATTTTATAATGCATCTTTACAAAACTGCCGAATCTGGAGAGGGCTGTGGGCATTTAGGGGTTAACCTCTAAATGTCCTCACCCCTCTCCAGATTGGGAGAATTTCAAAGATGTCTTATAAAATGTAACTAAGATGGATATTTTGAACTTGATCAAAAGTTGTACATCATAAATTTTTGATTCTATCCATACGGTTAGATCAATGATTATTGTCACCGATATTTTTGTATAAAATTTGAAACTTAAAATTCAAACTTCTTTTGTAATTGGATTACAAACAAGATATTGACAAACTGAGTATGAAATTTGTTGTGATTGGTTGAAATGTAATACTCTAGGTGCAGTGATTTTTGGGGATTTTTTGGTAGCTTAATTTTATGAGTTGACTTTTTTAAGAGCTTTTTTACACTGAAATATTTGAAATTTTGGGTGAATCACTACAACATGAAACGAGGCATAAAATTTTCACAAATCATCCCCTTTCTAATCGGATCACACATACAGGAAGTTAACTTCCTATAAAATATATAGTAAGAAATCCACACCACCAAAAGTCAATGACGGATGAGAAAAATGTGTTTGATTCTGAAAATCGTTCACTTTCATAATGGTTGGACTGTAGGGGTCAAACCATCCTATAGAGATATTTAACCCCTAAACATATCAGGGTGTCCCTGGAATTGACAATTTGAGAAAAATCATCATAAAGTACTATTTAGAAGAATATTTTGGAATTGATATATGAATGAAAGTTCTAGATTTTGAATTTTAGATTCCATCCCTATGGTTTGATTCACTAATACTATCACCAATATTCAATTATAAATTTTGAAAGTTAAAATTAAAAACTCCTTCTAAATTCGATTACAAACAAAATTTTAATATTTTTTGAGTAAATTTTTTTGGAATGAATTTAAAATGAGACACTCTTAAACGTGGTGATTCTTTGAAATTTTTGTGTTGTTTAAATCTATGACCTCATTTTTGCAAGGCCACTTTTGAACTACGGTCAAATCAGTTTTGGCTTGGTCAACGACTTGACATACTTCTACATTTGTAATTTTAGAAAAATATGAAATCAAGTATAACTAAATCCAACCATTAGATAGGATGACAACTTGGTGAAGTATCTCCAAAAAATTAGATGACTTTTATCTAAGCATTGATGATAACATAGGGAAGGTTTGAATCTGTTAGTCGTTCAGTTTCTAGACGCTGTGACATTTAGGAGTTAAGCCCTAAAGGACCATAAGGCTTACAGAGGGCTTCTAGAACCAAAAAGTGAGGAAATTTGAGTTACAGTTGGACCGTGAAATTTAGGGTGAGTAACAAAGAGACCCTGGCTCTTTTTGAGAGTTGAATTTGTGGGTACTTTCTAATTAGAAATTCATGAATTATGCAATTTTTGGTGATTTTTTTGGGCTACTAGGAGGCTATCTGAGCGTCACTTCGGACCCTCATTTCTTCCTCCTAACACCTCAAAATTACTTTAAAAAATGTGCATGTGAAGATCATAATGGTTTGTACGCATGGTAAAATATTCAAAAATTTTGGAGCACTTTTGAACAATCCGATTGTAGCACATGTACAAACTACCCCCGAGGGGTGCATTTAGTGTTAAAAGTCAAGAATAACGTGCGTGTGTCACCTCTAAATTGATACCCCTGTATACATTTTTTTTTACATTAAAAATGATATACATACATACATACATACATATAAAGAAAGCTTAATATATGTATGCATGTTCAAAGTAAATTTAAAAAGTAAAAACTTAACATACGTATACAATGATAAACATCGCCTAAAAATCAGGCTTGAAATTTTTTTAGTACAAAAGTATTTATTTATCATTAATAAAATCATTAAACACTTTTTCATACATAGGATGTAACTCATACAAGTTTTTTTCTACTACAAAAGTTATTGTAGATAGTGCAATAATAGTTTCTAAGTCTACCATTATATGATATGTCAAGTCATAAGTCCATAGTGATCTATGATCTTTTTAGTACCAACACAATCTAATCTCCATATAAGATGGTCGATTCAACAAATCAAATGGTTTTCTATATTCAACCCACCTATTAGCAAATTTTCTACGCATTCTATAAATCCTTCCTAAATACCCAAGTTTTACTGGTCAATGATTTTAATTTTCAATGAAGAGGCCTGACATTTACTTCCTACCTACATATTATAAGGGAATGGCCCTATATGTAAATTTACAATTCTTATCACGTTAAAAATGGGCTATGTATATTTACAAAATTGAACAAAGTAATACCCTTAGTTTATGTATATTTTGTAAGCCCACCCCACAATTAATACCCCTTTTGTTCACTCATGTAGTTCCATATGGGATATTGTAGTGCACCTCCCAGAAAACTACCCAAACGAGTTCCATCAATCTTCTCAATTTATGGTGGCATTTTCTCAAAAAAATTGCAATTTTGTTGAACATTTCCTTTCTTCATACAAAAGCTACGTAAGTTTTCTTTAATTTCAATGGTGCCGATTGTCAAAATTGCCCGACACTAATAAGGAATTGAGCTTGTTACAAGAGCTAGTCGAGAAAACAAGAGCTAATCGCGCGCACACACACACACACCTCGATAGTCTGCTTTATAGTGCTAACTATGGCTCCAAGTGGTCAATTATAAAGTAGGAACACCTAAAATTATACATTTAAGCAATTCAACACACTTGGGGTCACTTTTTTAAGGTAGAGTAGTTTTTTAGATTAGCAATTGAAAATGATGAGTTTACAAGGAAAAATGAATAAAAATTTGTAGATAGGCCATGTAGTTGTTTTGAATTTTCAAAGTGGAAGAGGCCTAGACCGCTTAATCCATAAAGGACTAAGGATTCATGGCTTTACAATGACAAATCCAATGAATCATAATAATGTGAAAAATGTCATTAGATGGGACCAAATTTCATATCGCCAGAATTAGTGAAGAACATTGCCGATTTATTGGTCAAAATACAAATAAATTTAAATTGAAGGATGTTCACATAGAAGCTATTCAAAAATGCTACAAAAACATGAGGTCCAATTGGGGGCTTTGGTCCTTTATGGGTAAATTGTTCCATAGACTTGTCCTAAAATCAAACTCTATGAAATCCAAGCTCAATCAATGAGAGCTAAATTTGAAAATAGTTTCAAAGGATTTTGTGAGATAGTGTTAGAGCAATCCTATAGTACATGAATGGCCCCGGGAGTACACTATACTAAACACGTGAAAGTATATCTGTACATGTGAGTGCACAAAAGAGGTATTAATTTGAAAATTGCCGCACAAAGTATACATGTGCTATATATAATACATATTATAATTTGTAGTTACGTACTTATACAAAGGGCCCTTCAAAAATATAAAACATTTGTATTTGTATGGTAGTGTTATTGAACTTTAAATCATAAGTTTTTATAATCATAGAAACTAGGATGAACAATTTTATGACTTTCTCATTATCTTATCTCTTCTCAAGAACCTTGCTAGCCAGGGTATCAAGGTAGTAGGAAAACAATACCAAGCATCATGTAGGCAACACACTTTGTCAATAAAAGCTAGGGTCTTTCAGCATTACACATATGGTAGGAGTTGATTGTCACCTAAAAGTCTCGTTAAAAGTATATTTGTATACACATGTTAAAGACTTATGTATAAATAAATTAAATAAATTGAATTTTTTTTGTGTATACATATACTTAGTCACTTTCTATCATTGTAATTGTATGTTTATTACGTAATTCCATTCAAAAAACTTCTATATAGGGGTTTTTTAAAGTATGTTGTAAACGCACGTGATTCTAGGTTTTAATGAAAGGTACATCCCGAGGTGCATCCCGGGATGAATGGGTGTAGTGATGGAATTGGATGTTTCTACCTTGGTTTTGTTCATCAATCGTATGTGTATTTTTTTTTTTAAATTGTTAGTATTATGTTGGTAATGTGTGTGCAACTATGACTAACAACAACTAAGCATAGTTACTCTTATTAAACAAATATTATTTATATTGGAAGTGAAAGAGGGTTCAAAATTATGATTGTGAATTTTATGGGATTAGTAATTGTCAACTCTCTTATCACGTAGTTTTTGAAGTTTGTGTTGTGAATTGAAGGATATTGATGATTTTTGACCTCCTTGTGCAATCTTGCAATTCTTTTTAATTCCTAAGAAAACATTCAACCATTTTTTGTCACTGTCTAATTTCCACAATTCTACGAGCTGCCCAAAATATGAATATTAAAAATTTTAAAAGTAAATTTTCTAATAGGAAATGAAGTCTACTTTTCAACTTGATTTTAATTATATATCTTGGAGTCTCCCTATGAAACTTTTTCAAATTGGAACATCTGAGTATTGTTTTCAGTGTGTTTGAAAATTTATCATTTAAAAAATTAAGAATATTCGTCTTATAAAAGCTTGGACCATATTATTTAATGATGTAACAAATCATTTTAGTTAATCATATCAAATTTCAAATGTTAATAATAAAAATCATAATTTTAGTTAAGTTTGAAATTAAATATTTTAAAATTAATTTAAAATAAATAGTAATATTTTGGAAATCTAACCAAACTGATAATTTGTAAACATCAAGTTTTTTATTTTTTTGGATGAAGCTTCATCAAAGTTGAAACAAGCATATTTTATAACACATTTTAGTTTTGGTCTAAATCTTTTGGGCATTTAGAGATTAAAGTACAAAATTGCCAAATGGTGTACATATTGTTCATTGCACTTCTGACCAAAGTAGTGTTCTCACTTTATTCTTAAGAAATATAAACCATATGATGTTGTTGTCAGAGAAGAAATGATGCGTTTGCTTAATAGTTCATGTTAGACAATTCTATAGAGGATGTCAAAGTTTAAAATTAAACAATAAATCAACTTGCAGCACTTTATTTCAAAATATGAAGTGTTGATGTTTATATAGAACATAATGTGATCGAACCATGATTACGAGATCAATGTGAATTTATTTAAGTTCACGTAACATTTTGAAATTTTTCTTTCTCAAAAATAAAAGATTTTGTATTAAGAAATTAAGTAGATATTCTATTAAACTAGAACCCTATGGCCGGGAAAGGGAGCTCTAGATTTATTTAAAGATTTTTACAGTTAAAAAAGTTAACAAATAAATAAATACAACTTTTAAAACTTTATAGTACAAAAAATAAAAGGTTATGGCTTGTTATAAAGGGTTATGAAAATAAAAATAATTATAGAAAGAAAAGGTTGTGGTTATGATTAATTTTCGATGGAACTGGTCAGTCGACCTTTATAGACATACATAAAGAGAATTCTTTTCTGATGACAACATTCTAGACTAGAACCTCGTGTAGTCGTGTCTGGGGAAGGGAGTTCTAGATATGAGAAAAATCACTATGGTTTTTTTTTTAGAAATTTTTACTTTTTGACTCCCCTTTGTATTTTTACAAGTGCTCTACTTTTAATTTTTCAGTTTAAAAAAATGTAAATTATTCTGAATGACTTTAACCTAATTTTACACCTTTACCTTTTAGATTTGATATAAATATATTACAATGATTGGGCATCACGTCATGATTTAAAGAAATTTGAATTCCTTTTTCTTTTGAAAGTCAAGTTCACTGTTCTCTATTAGAGAGCAAGTTCTTAAAATGTAATTTAGAGCTACCTAGAGACTCATCGTTATATTTTTCAACTGTAGTTTGTATTGAACCAACTCATACATACATACATATATATTGATTAGTTATTATATGATATTCTTAATGGTTATATTACAAAGAACATTGATTCACAACTTGATTCAATCAACATGGCAGTCAAAAAAACTTTATCCATCATTTTTGTTTTCATCTTTTTGGCTTTTGTACAACTATTAGGAGTGCATGGAAACCAATTTTATATGAAAACTTTAGCAACAAATTCTACAAATACATGAATAAAATCAAGATAAGTGATAATCCATTGCGTCTCACAGTATTGGATCGTTATGACCGTTTTTATCTCAAAGTTTCAATTGGTACCCCAATACAAGAAGTTCTTATGGAAATGGATACAGGGGGTAGAGAATCATGGATCCCTTGTTCCAATCTTCACTTTTCAACCCAAAAGTTTGATAAGTTTCATCCATCAACCTCATCCTCGTATCAAAGCATTTCATGTAGTTCACAATTGTGCAAACCATATGCACCATCTTTGTTGACATGCAACTCAGATAACCCGGTTCCATGTAATTTTTCAATAACATATTCAAGTGGTGAGAAAGTCACAGGAGTTTTGCCGCAAGATACATTTGCTTTTGGCAAAGATGATGTTCTAGTTCCAAACACCATTTTTGGATGTGTATATAAAGGTGCCGAGTCCAATTAAGGGTCTGGAAATATTGGTTTAAATCCACGATCAAGAGCCTTTTTTTATCAAATGTCATCTCAATATGGCCGTTTTCCAATCATATCATATTGTCTTGCTTCTAGATCCTATGAAACTAATCCGGATGTTGTTGAGCCTACAAGTTGGATATCTTTTGGAGGTCAAAGTTCACAAAATCTCAACTTCACTTCTTTAGTCGGACACGAGTTCTTTTCCGTCAATTTGAAAGGTATTACAGTGAACAATGTTGATGTTGACTTATCAAACATTACAACACTTACTTATGATCCTATTTCCCAAGTTGGAGGGTTTATGTTAGACTCAGTATCACAAGACACTTGGCTCCAAGAACCATTGCATTCAAGGTTTGTAAATACTTTTGTTGTTGCCATGAAATCTAAAACAGGCATTGATCCAGATTCCTCCTACAGCAATTACGTTAATAATAACATATGTTATACGTTGAACGATGATAACAATGTGTCCAATATTCAAGTTCCAAATGTGATTTTTCATCTTGAAAATGATGTACATTTGCATTTGGGATTTGAGAACCTTTTTTTATTTGAAAACTATGGTGGAACTAATAAGAAAGTATGGTGTTTAGCCCTTAAAAATTTCAGCGATGAAAATTTGTATGGTCAAGTGTTAGGAAGTGCCATTCAACAAAATTTTCATGTTGAAATAGATTATGCATATAGCAAAATTGGATTTGCTCGTATGAAATGTAAATCTACAAAGGTTTGAGTCAAAGTTGGCATAAATCAATGATTCATTTTGATGAAAAATTTGCTTTTTGGTACGGTTTTGAATGAGATTTAAAATTTGTATTTATTTTGGAACGGAATTCAAATTTTTTTGCTTAAGCTGAGCAGTTGGAGTTGAGGCAACAACATGCGGAACACAGTAGTCTACACAAATATGGAAGGTGTTTTCCTTGTTTGTTTGTTTTTTCTCTTGTTTTGACTGTGATATTTACTTGGAATTGGACAACTCTAGATTTGATAAGAGTGTGCTTGGTATTTATGAAAGATTTGTAAGGAGTGGGTGTGCATAAGTTATTTTCTAATGAGTTCAAATTCACTATTAAAAAAGTCTGAAATGAGCAGATTCAATATGAATCAATTATCAAAATTTATTTAACCCTTAAAAGCCTGAGGGGTACTGGACATAACATAGATGTGTTATAATATGTGCCTTCCATATGTTTGATGAAGTTTTGTTCAATAGAGAAAATGTAAGGGCATCATCTCTACAAATTATTTATACAATGAGACTTCCTAAGAAAACCTTTAGCTAAAATTTTAATGAATTTAAAAGCTTTAATCTTTGAAAATTTGTATAAATTATCATTTTCACTTTTAGATTTAAAAATTTAGCATGATTAGTTAAAATTGGTCTATCTATTGTAAACTTCAAAAAAGCAAAAGAAATGATAGCGAGAATATCACTACTTTCTCCAAATAGCAAATTTTATAGCACTTAGACAATATTGAAGCCATCATCTTGGATAAATTCTTTCCGGTGGAGTTTAACCCCTAAGCGTCCCTAGCTTTTTGGGCTTAAAATCATCATTGCTTTTGATGTGTTACATGTCTAAATGTAAGTGAGGTATAGAAATCTCAACCATACAATCTTGTAATATACATGTTGTAGATCATGTGGATCAATTTTGGGCTCATTTGGTCATCAAGATTACAAGATCATAGTGTTTTAGTGTTAAAAAAGGATGGTGAAATTTTCCTAGCAACACAGTTGAAGGTGAAATTTGTTTTCAAAATTACTCAAATGAAAAAACTTTCAATTATAAAGTAGTTCAAAATCATTATATAAACACATTGGTACCAAAAAAAAACTCATGGAAAAATTTAATGTGCCCTAAACTAGCCATGCAATGTCAAAAAGTAGCCTCAAAAGTGACCGATTTGACCCAAAAAGCAAAAAGTGTCCAAACTAGACCCGTGCACTAAAATGACTCCCAAACATTCAGATCAACATGGATTGACATGAAATTTTTTATCATGATAACTAAACTTCAAGGGGAATCCAACCCAATAATTTTTATGGAAAACGGACATGGAATGAAGGAGATACAAGCCCCCAAAGTTGCAGCAATCAAAATGCACAAAAACTGTTCAAAAAAAAGATACCTACTTGCAAATGATCACCAAAAATTCAATACATCTTGGATTTATCTGAAATTTTTACCACACTTTCCGTACATCATTTCGTTTTTTTTTTCAAATTTTCATTAAAATCAGACACTTTTGCAAAAGTTACAGCTCTTCGAAGGTGAATGTACCCCCAAAAATGTCCAAAATATGAACATCGGGACAGTTAGGGGTTAACTTGATTTGGCATAACTCAAAATGCATCAAAAAGTAGAATTGATGTAGTATTTTATTTTTATTATTTTATTGTTTCACATTTTCATTCTTTTGTTCCGGTTAGCCTGTTAAAAATGGGCACCGATCAAAAAATGGTCTTTTGGGAGCTTAGGGTTTAAATGACATATGAATTTCAAATAAAATACGCTTGTGACTTTTGGACATGAATCTCTAAAAAGAGAATCAAGATTGTGAATTTAGACTTGTGTCACAAAAATAAACAATGAAGAATTTTGTATCATAAAGTTTGGGTTTGTATCATCAACCTTTATTTTGTACCAAATTTTTTAAAAAGGTGAAGGGATGGAATTCTTTGACATTGATGATATCCTAAAAGATACACACCATTGATAAAGTGTAGTGTCAAATATATGAATATATAGTTTAGGTTGTTGCAAGGTATGGTTCACAAAATTTGGAGTCTCAATGCATGCATTTGAGGATTTTGAAATTTTTGAAATTTTGTGATAACTTCACAACCCTGCGTACGAAGGGTTGTGAAGTCTCAAAATCGTGCGTACGAAGGGTTGTGACTTCACAACCCTGCATACCTAAGTTGAGTTTGTTTAGAAATAAATTCAGATTAATCCCAAAGGTATTGAATTTTGGGGAATCAATTTAATGCACGGGTCTTAATTTTGGTTCACCAAAGTGTATTTTGATGGCAACAACTTTATGAGCTTGTTTCTCCTTCATCCATTGTCTATTATCAATAAAATAAAAAAACAATTGTTAAACTAGATTCTCCTTGAAGTTTAGATATCATGGTAAATTTTCATGTCAATTCAAGTTGTTTTAAATGTTTGGGAATCATTTTAGTGCACGGGTTTATTTTGAACACTTTTTGCTTTTTGGGTCTAATGGGTCACTTTTTGGGCTACTTTTTGACATTTCAAAGCCATTATTGGACACAACAAAGATATTTTAAAAACTCAATTTTTACCAATGTGTTTATGTATTGATTTTGAACCATTTTATAGTTTAAAGGTATTTCAATTGAGTAGGTTTAGAAATCAAATTTCACGTTTAATGTGTTGCTAGGAAAATTTCAACATCCATTTTCAACACTAATACATTATGATTTTGCAATCTATGTCAATAGCCAAATGACTGTAAATTTGATCGACGTCATCTACAACATGTATACTACAAGATTGTACGATTAAGATTTCTATACCTCACTTACATTTAGACCTATAATACTTCAAAGCATTGATGATTTTAAGCCCAAAAACGCTCTATATGTGTATTTTGTTTACTGTTTTTAGTAGAGGCTACTATGTTGCAATTGTTTTGATTCAGTGAAGAGAATCACGTCTTTTGAGGTGGCACTAAAGTGAAGACACACATTCCCGACCACTTAAGACATGCACTATACTTGGGATAGATGAATTGATATTTGAGTTTTTTCCTCTTTTAGCAATAAGAAATTAAGAAGTTTCCATATTTAATTTAATTTTTTTGATAATTATTTGAATAAATACAAATTTTCAAAGTGGAAACTGTAGGTTCACCAAAAACCGATCACAAACTCTAATGTACAAATGAGGTATATCTTCCCTTTCAAAATCTAGAAATTAGGCAGGAATCTACGATGGTTGGTTTTGTGTACATGGTCGGGAATGGGTGTCTTTACCTTATTTCGATCTGGGGACATGTTGATGTCTTCTCTGTTTGATGAGTTGGAGAACTACGGGATGTAATTAGACCTTTCTAAATCTGTTTTTATTCAGGCACATGAGAATACTGAAGGCTGTAGGCTATGGATTTACCCCTAAATGCCTAGAGCCCCTTTACAAATTCGGCAGTTTTGTGAAGATACATTATAAAATGCAACCTAGAGGAATATTTTGAACTTGATATATGAATACAAGTTGTACATTAAAAAATTTAGATTCTATCCATACGGTTAGATCTATGATTGATGTTACCAATAATTTTGTATAAAATTTGAAACGTGAAATTCAAAATTATTTTGTAATTCAGTTACAAATAAGAAATTGACAATCTACGGATGAATTTTTTTGTGATTGGTTGAAATATAATACTTCAAGCGTAGTGATTTTTGGAGATTTTTTGGTTGCTTAATTTTATGAGTTGACTTTTATTAGAGCACTTTTACACCAAAATCTTCAAAATTTTGAGTGAATCACTACAACATGAAATGAGGCATAGAACTTTCACAAATCATCCCCTTTCTAATCGGATCACATGTGCATGAAGCTAACTTCCTATGGAATCTACAGTAAAAATTCCACACTACAAAAAGTGCATGACAAATGAGAAATTATGGATGAAATCTGTACATCATCCAACTAATGAACGCTCAGGTAGTTAGGGGTTAAAGTTGATCGCAATTGTTCATAGACAACATCTTCATTTTGTAGTTTTTGATGTCAAAAAGTAGTCAGCCTAATGGAAAGCTGGATATGTGCAACAATTCGGGTGTTACAGATCGTACAATATTGTTTCGTTTATTTTCCTTGGATATTAACCCTTTGAGGCGCCTTCGTCCACATAGTGGACGATGAACAAATTCAAACAATTAGATTTTCATCCAAATTGGACAGTTTTCATCCACCAAAATTTCTCATGGTTCTTGTGCAAGTTGACTATTCTTTGTATGGTTTGGATCTTCAAAATAGGTTATTGTGATTTTTGGAAAAACAACACAAGTGGTTTATGTCAAATTTCATTCTTAGTTCAAAAAGTGAGACCTTAAAGATGATTTTCCAAAATAAGTAGAATCAAATAATGGAAACGATACCATCTTGTAGTGCATGTTATTCCAATTTCATTACAATATTTAAAAAAAGAATCCTTTAATTCATGAATTTTAATTGAATTTCAAGAGAAAACCTTGCAAAATTAATTTAAAAACATCAAATCCAACCGTACAGATGTGATCTTCACATTGACATTTACAGTTTTGCTTTGTACATCAACTCCATTTTTGGTTTTCATCGAACATTTTATAACGAATCTCTGAAAACAGTGTTAAACTGGGACGTTAAAGGGTTAGCCGTTGCCTTCAAAGCTGATTAACTTTTTTAAGACTCTTTTGACACCAATTGTGTGAGTATAGTTCAGTAAATTGCTTACACTGCTTTGCTGTAATCTGCATTACCCACTCAGTCGTATTTGTTATTCAAATGGAATTGTGTTGTTTTGATATGAACTGCATCATTTGAAAATTATGTCTATCTGTTGCTAAGCCGGCGCCATGCCCTTCACTAATAATTGTACTGGAGCTCTTTATTACTACTTGTTACCAGAGTTCTTTACCTTGATTTTGTGGCTTTCGATTTATATACCCCTGTCAGACCACAACTTTCAGTTTCAGGCAGCAGTCAAGAGCGGAAATAAACTAGCAGACCAGGAGATGCTTGGGGTGGAGATTGATACTCAAAAAACTCAACTGTCGATCTGAAGCACAAACGACAACCCAATAATGGTAAAAGTCTTTATTGTATAATATGATTCCACAAAAGGAAACAAACATATGAGTATATGTCTTTATTGTATAATATGATTCCGTAAAAGGAAACAAACATATGAGTATATGTCAAAGACATGTGTCACTCAGTAAAAGATAAATAACATAATTAGCTACAAGGGAAAAATAATTCATAGAACAATGTCTAGCCACTGCAAGTAGAAGCTCCCACACATACTGTGAGAGGCACCTGCACATCACCTAACATGCAAGTGACCGGTAAGCTACAATTGATGGGAGGATTGGCGGGGAGACTTGGAGGCGTCGGTCTGGTGCAACATGCAGCTCGTAAGCTGCGTGCGCAACATTCGTCTTGGTTCCGCATGTTGCAACAAGAGCAGCATGCGGGAGGAGGACCTGGGTTGGGACCTCGGCGGGGTGCACAACACTGTTCGAATTGAGGGTCCCCGCAACAGCTTCGACGGGGTGGGAATTGTCCATCCGCATGGACAATTAACAGTGCCAGGAGAAACACAAAGAAGATCATGTTGTTACGCCGGCCTCCCTCCATAATTTTGAAGGTTTTCCTACCATACATAAGATAGTTTGTCAATGAGGTACCTAAAAATAGAACTTTACTATTACAAATTAAAAATTTAGTGGTGAAAATGCAAAACAATGATTTCAATAACTTAACATATATGGTCATTGTTTTTCATTCTTCGTGTATGTTGACTTGTTCATTGTTTATCCAACTACTTGATTAATTGAGTAAAAATGGCTTAGCAAGACTGAAAGAACTTTATCGAGGTGTTCAAAACGTTAATTCTTTCATTGCTCACACTCTTTTTGCCCACTTGTTTTGTGTGCTAATGTTGTAAATAATATGTCTAAAAATAAATAAAACTAAAAACTAAAAACTAAACATATCACAAAGTGCAATAGAGAAAAGAAGAACAACAAAAACAACAAGGGTGTTGGGTTCCCACCTCAGTTGCTATGCAGACACCATATTTCTCTGCAGTTTCTTCCTGTGCGTAAAGAAATATTGAGTAAAGCACAACAACTGAGGTAGGAACCCAAAACCGTGGATATGATCATCCAAAACCGTGGATAGGATAGAAACTTGAGAGAAGCACTACAATTGAGCGGGATTGCAGCAAATTGATGTTGATTCAGCAAATTGATGTTGATTGTGCAAATCGCCTAGTTTTAGAAACTAAGCTTTTTTACACTAGAGGAGCCCTTTCACTCTGCAGTTTCTCTATTGGTCGGTACTATATGCAATTCGGCCATGCGTCACTTCAGCTCAGTCAATTCATTCTTTTCTTTTTAGCCCCTAAAGTACATGCCATCCAAAACCGTGCATATGATCACCCACACACCCACAAATAAATAATAGCCCTTGCTAATCATATCTCTAAGGGTAGTTCACTGGTATAACTGAACTAACACTCTAGTACATATAGATCTTCATGTTATTACAACAACCAAATTCCAACACACATGGTTTTGAATCCTGCACACACCCACCTCACGGAAAATATCCTGCTCACACCCACCTCACGGAAAGAATCCTGCACAAGAAGCCAAACCACAACGCAACCAATTACTCATTGGAACCATGTACGCAACTAATCACTCACTGTAACCATGTACAAAAGAGAGAACAGTACCCAGAACAAGTACTAGGAGAAGGCGTCGGTAACTTAGTACCACTCTAGCGATTGATGATTGAGAGATCAATGATGATTGAGAGAATGAAGCACGGCAAAGCCAAGAGACAGCCAGAATATGCATTCTGGCAGGGTACTTTATACTTGAGGCAGATTGATTGTTTCCGAAAACTAATTATCTTCTATAAACAACATTCACTTCCATGTCGATGGGATGTACCAACTACTCTGGGTTGCCAGATCCTGTGGGTAGGTCAGATTTGGTTTGACCTACGGGAAACTTCATTCTGGTTTAACCAAGCTTTCAAGTTTGAACTTTTATGATTTGGGACAGCAAACCTTTTTGGTGAGGGTTTGTCAAAATTCCGGACCCTAAATTACCCCCTCGACCGTAACCCCCAATGACCAAAGATTCATGGTTTTAAAATGTCAAATTCAATTGATCATATTGTGAAACATATAATTTAGATGAGACCAACTTTTATATCACCAAAATCAGTGAAGAACATTGTATGTGTTGGTCAAAAAATAAACAAATTTGAACAAAAAGAAGTCCACTTAGGACCTACTCAAAATTGCTAAAACAAACATGAGTCCCAATTTGGGTTTCTTGGTCCTTCAGGGGTTAATGCATAGGGACAAAAGTGCCCCCTATTTTGAACCAGTTGGGGGCCCATTTTAAAATTAATCCTCTCTTTCAAGAGTTTAAAATTCCCAAGAGGGTCTTCCTAATCTAATTTGGGGTTGTAGGTTCCAATTCGAGTATAAAAAATTATAAAAAATAAAAATTGCCAAAAGAAGCATGTAGGATGCCAAAAATGGAAATTTTTGAGAAATGGAGCCCATCCTGAATAGTACGTGCATTAACGTCGAGGGGGGATTTAGAGTCAGGGTGTCAAAATCATGGCTAATATTTGTCAAAATTTTGACATTCTATAGCAGAATCTTCAAAGAATCTCCATTACTACGATTGGGTCTAGCATTCTCTTTTCTCTTGATCCCTATAGGACCAAGGATTCATGGATTTAAAATAATAAATCCAATTGATCAAATTGTGAAAAATATATTTCAGATGACATCAAATTTATATCACTAGAATCGGTGAAGAACATTGCATGCCTGATTGCACTAGTTGGTAAAAAAATTAAAAAAATTAAAAAGAATTTTAATTAGAAGGAAGTCCATCAAAAGGATTTACTCAAAACTATCAAAAACAATTGAGACCCAATTTGGGCTTTTGATGCTTTAGGGGTTGAATTTAGTGATGGATGATGATGACATATCATCGGATTCATTGGTTGGGTAAAGATCATTGGTTTTACATGAAGACCATATTTTGTTTGATGATATACCATTGGTTTCATCGGTTCACTAGTGATCATTGGTTTTATTCAGAGATTGTATTTTGTATGTTCTACCAATCAACTTCCTTTCTTTATATGAACTTCGTGAAAACCAATATAATTGACAATCTAATTGTAAGTTTGATTTTGATTTGTGACTTGTGCTACTTCCCTCAAAATAGAAGAAGCAAGCTCCTTTGTTATAATCCTTTGTTCTCTTGATTCATCAAGAATCTAGGGGCTTTGTCCTGTATATATGTATGTGTGTCTGTAAAAGTAGAATCTAAATTAAATAATTTTTTATTTATTTAAAAAAATTAAAAATTAAAATAAAACACTCGTAGACATAGATGTTTTTGTTGATGAATCAAGAGTTTTGTTCCCTAACCACGGGGTTCTGGTATTACTTGCAAAAAGTGGCTTGATGAATGAAATATTACTGAGATTTATCATGCATAATCCAAAATATGGACGTTTGAGCAGGTATAGGTTAATAAAATGTTTATATCATGGGTAAACTTTATAACATGATTGAATGTGGTTATTAGGGCAAACATGGGCTATGATATAGGCTAACACAAATAGGCTTACTAATTAATGTTTAACAAACCTCACATTTTCAATTCTTTACTTTTTAGTTATACATATATTTCACCTGGTCACACTATTTTACACTTTCAATTTTAATTGACTAAAAGGGAGAAACTTTAATCAATGTATATTTCTGATTAATAAAATGGTTAAGTGAGAAATCTCTGGCACTTTTTACTTTTTTTGATCCCTTTGTGTTTTTACTAGTTCTTTCTTTTTAATTTTCATGTTTGGAAAATGTAATTTTTTTTGAATGACTTTATACTAATTTTAAACCTTTACCTTTTAGATTTGTTATAGATATTTTGGCATTAAATTGGGCATTAGTTGATGATTATAGAGAGATTTGAGTTCTTTTTTCTTTTGAAAGTCAAGTTTGACGCATTCTCTTAAAATGCAAGTTCTTAAAATTTATTTTAGAACTACTAAATTTATGAATAAAAATAAAATAAAAGTAAAAGCATGGTTAAACCTCCGGAAATAGTTGGACCAATGGTAGAGGGCCACGCTTGTTTAATCAATACATGTTGATATGGTGCACCCGTGCAGATGTTTTATTTTATTTTATTTTTTATAAGGTAGCTTCAACAATCATAATAATGAGTGAAATAGAGACAATGAACAAGAACTATGAATATTTTGCTATATAACAAAATTATGATACAATATCAATCATTGTATGATATGTTGTTATTGTATCATCAACAATATATTATTTGATATAATGCTATGTTCCGTGCTCTTGATTCATCAAGAGTCTAAGGGCATTGCCCACTGTATGTTCGTGAAAGTAAAACCTAATTAAACCTAAAATAAAATAAATTATATATATAATTAAATAAATAAATTAGACATTTGCAATATGAAGTATGAACTGACATAATATGACCTTTGGAACCTCAAAACATGCCACTCTACTTGTGTTTTTAAGCCCTTTAAGCTTTAGTGCTCAAATGATTGCTTTGTAGTCTCTGATGTGTCGAAGACGTAAATAGCGGAAAATCCATGAAGAATTGAATTTTGAATTTGAAGGTTTAGATTTAGAGATTTATAAAGCACATTTTTTAGAATAAGAAAATTTCAATTTGGAGTTGTGTAACTATCAAAATACCAATGAAAGAAATGCAAAATACTGCAAATACTTGAAAATACAGTAAATACTTACAAATACAACACATGTACTATGTTGTATTTCTTGTGTCTTGAAGTTTGTTGTCTTGTTTTAGTTTTTTTGATTGTGCTCTCTTGTTCATGTTCCATTAGTGTATGTATGGGTGAAAGCATGGTATTGTGTACTAAAAATTTGATCCGCCCTGCTGAAATTACAATGATTTTAGTCAAAGGCTATAAACAAGTATCAAATTGTCTTTTCTACTGGTACTAATTTCATTGTACCCTCTGTTGTTTTTATAAGTATGGAACTCCAAAGTTTCAAAGTAAGAATCATTAAAAAAAATTACTGAAAGTAGAGCCAGAAAATAGATGTCTAAATCCAAGTTTTTTTTTTTTTTTTTTTTTTTTTCTTTCTGTTTTTTTGCTTTGATACAAGTGTTCACTTTATTAAACACTGCAAAAGAGTTACCTAAATCCAAGTTTGGGAAAAATCTGATAAAATAAATCATATGAATATGAATATAAATTTTATAATTTTTAAGACCATTGTACATTTGAGGGCTCCAAAGAAAAAAAAATTGAAATTAATAAATATTCAATGCATTTTCAGCTTGTTTAATATCAACTTCTCAATTTGGTTTGAAACTACTTTTTTAATTTTGATTACTTCAAAGTCACTAAAACACCCGGGGAATGCACTCTCCAAGTTTTTGTTGAGAACGTGCAATCAAAAGTAGGGGTTTTTTTAATAATTAAAAACAAAAAAGTTGAATTTTTTTGAATGTAAAATAACATAATTTTAAATGTGAAAATTTACATTACAAATAACATAGGGAGCCTAATATACAATTTTAAAGAATATTCATATAATATACCATGGATATTATTTTATATCATAGAATATTTGCATTACTTCATAGACCCCTCTAATTTACCCTTTGAACGCATGTGATAAGTTCCTAATATCTATCCTAATTTTTTATTTTTGAAACCCTCAAATTCTTCAAGGTAGTCCTTTTGAAACTAATTGGGGCCATAGGTCCTACTTTCAAATTCAACAAATCAACAATTCCAAAATAAAAACATAGAACATCTTTAATGACAAAATTAGAAGTTTGAACCTCCTCATAGGTATGTTCTAAAAACTATCGTAGATCCCAAAACAAGATGATATAACCACAAAGCTTTATGCCAGCCTTCTTTATATATTTGTTGTGAATTTTAAACAAGTTCTTAAAAGAAAAATTTCCTCAATGAAGGAATATAAATGTGTATAAAATATACTACTGATAATTATATAAGATAATATATAATCTATTAGAATAGTTCATTCTTTGCAAAACTAATTTTTTCTTAACATTGTTAGGGTTGTGTAAAAAGGTATATTTTTGAATCATTCTTAAGTAGGCAATGTGAAAAGGGTGTTGAGTAGGAAGTGGAATTTCACAAAGTGGAAATCGTTGGCTGTATGCTCTTTATCCTTGAGACAAAACCAATAAAACAAAGATGGTATAACCACAAGACTTTCTTTGAATCTTCTTTATTTTTGTTGTAAACATTTGAAGAAGTTTTCAAGTTAATTTATTATTATTAAAGTAGCACAAATGTGTAGAGAATACATACTAACAAATAACATACATTGTAATAGGATAGTGTATTGCTTGTAAAATTACAATTTTCTTATTTTAGTTAGCTTTGTATGAAAAAATATATTTTGAACCATCTTGAAAATTGGCAGTGGAAAAAGGGTATTCAATAGAAGATGGACTCTCAAGGAGTATAGATCAACGGGTAGCATGTGTCCCTTTGGACCGAGCCAATAAAGTCCTTAAAGCATTCTCAGTAATGACTTGTATTGTCAAGTTTCTTGCAAAACATCAAAGTCCCGATTTGAATTGGGAAGACTTTTGGCCAGCCACAACGTTCGAGGCTCCTATATTGCTTGTGGATACTATCCAAATTCCTCCGTAAACATTGTTAAGCCCTAGACTTTGTACCCCTACTGAAGTTTCCAAGATTCTCTCTGATGCTCTTGGATGCTCTTTGTTTTCACATCTTAAGTTTGTCTTACTTGCTTGACTCTTACTAAATTCCCTCCTATGATAGCAAGTGTCATCTTTCACTCTAGTTCCAAAGAAAGTTACTATATCACTAAAAATCGAACCAAGCTGTAGGGGGTGCAAGACCTTATTGTTATAGAATGTAATGTCTTTTATGGAAAAATTTAAGTTTGATTTGTAGGTTCGGAAAATAGGGATAAGGTAGAAGCATCAGAATTCCAGTCACCTGTGCAAGCACCTGTTTCAACTTCGTGAGTTCCCAATCAAATTACCACAACCATTAATTGTAGCAATTTGGTGATCAATTATGAATGCCAAGTTAGCAACTGCTTGGACTAAAAATGAAAACTGAGTATTAGTTCCCCTACTAACATCAATAGTGGTCTATGCAGATTAAGTTTGAAAATTTAGAACAAAATCATACATTGTGACAAAATTAATTAAAAATTGGACTTATTATTAAACCCAAAGTTTTATGTGCTACAATTTTTTATCATTAAAAACCATCGCTCTAAATAAGTCGGAATCCTTAAACTGACAGGTATTGGTGCGTCAATGTCTACCTCACTGTAGGCCATTTCAGTGTTTCATCCCCTAGTGTCCTGGACGTACAGAAGCGCTCCCATTTTTCATCCATCCTCAGGCATTGAACGGATGAGAAATGGGCCACGCTCATCATCGTCGTGGGAGAGACAGCAGTCCACAAATGTCACCTGAAGTTACTAAAAAACCATCCACGTGTCACACGCTCAACGCACTCCTGGAATGGCATGCATTAAACCGCCTCCGTCTCTCCCATGATAATAAGTTGTTCACTATTCTGCACCTTTGAACAATGCACAATGCAGGAACAAGTCTCAGTTGTAAATTGAAATGTAAGCCCTGTTTCAATCTCTGTTTCTTTGTTCTATTGCATTCTGAGGTTTCATTGCATCTTGTGCCCATTTGGGTTGTGAAAGTTGCAGTAAAGGGTTGGGAATTTAGAGTTTAACGAGGGTTTAAGGAGGGTTAAGTCTGGCAAGAGTCTCAGTTTGGTGTACATTGTGGATATCACCTGCACATTCGTCTTGTGATGTTGTTGAGATTTCTGACTCGCTTTATTGACTTCCTCCCATTGTGATTTTGAAGTTGGTTTAATTTCTTTGTGAAGGACCCGCTTTAATTGTTCTAGAGTTCAGTGCAGTCCTCCGGTCGATCAAAAGAACGTGCATTTTGAGGTTGCAGCTTTATTGATTATTTAGGGTTTGTTTTGTGTGGTCTTACACGTAACAATCTTTAGCTACACTCAACCCTCACTAACTAATGACACAGCCTTCTATGTTCACAACTTGACAGTCATTTGAAAGTTATGTATACAACATGATAAGTTTTGAAGATTTATAAGGAATGTGCAATTACAAAGTGTTACATATCAGAGAGGGTCGAGTGTGTATAGCATTCAAACTTTAAATGGGAGCCCTCTTAGATTCTTGGGTGAAAATTTATTCGTTTCTCCTACTGTTCTCTCCCATTTCAAAACCCAGTATTGGAACGTTCTTGTGTTTTTTTTTTTCTTGTGGTGCAATTACGGAATATCCCTCATTGAGTGTACAGCATTCAAACTTTGAATGCCTGGGGACCAGCTTGGTGAAAATCCCATTTTGAAATGATAAGTTTTTCATCTGGTCTTTGATTCTTTTTTGGCCCAACTTTTGAGGGGCACATAGAATGGTGCATTATCTCACTCTGTTGCTTGAATTGCAGAGGAAACATTAGAAAGAGCACCTGTGTGTATTTTGGTGAAGTGACCAGCTTAATTTCCCAGTCACCATGGCCAGTGACCCCAAGATTCCAGAGCATGAGCTTACGCCCCAGGGACGGATAATCGGCAGGGCGGTCAACACGGAGGAGAAGCTTCAAGACGTTGCTCCGGAGTTCAAAGGATCCGGGGCCACTCCTCAAGAGAAAGCGGACGACACCAAGTCCTGGATTTCTCAGGGCCAAAGTCATGACGAGAATCAGGATGAATCGTCCCGGCCCCAGCCTGATACATATGCTCAACAACTCAACAAACATTTAGGGCCGTTGACCTCTGTCATGGACACATTAGCAGATGGTTTCCAGCGATCCAAAAAGTCAACTGTCGGTGACACCAAGAACTCATCTGCAGTGAGTAGTACTCTCTTTTACTCATCCTCTTCTGCATTTTTTGAGACTGTCTTTTGTCTGATTCATTTCTTTTTCGACCAACTCAACTCATTCAATAGGCCCGAGCATAGTCAGAGCATTTCCACCATTGATTGGTACCCTCAAATTTCTTGCTAAAAATCAAGGTCCCAATTTGACTTTTTGCCAGCCCGAGCAGTATATTGTTTGTGGATACCAACCAAACTCCTCTTCTCTGATAAATTTTTGGTATAAAAAAATAGGATACCAACATTAGTGGTGGACATGCTCTCACTACAAGAGAACTTGTTGAAAGATGTGAGGTGGCATGTGAAGAATGAAACTCAATGTTACTACTTTCACTCTTCACGTGTCACCTCACAACTTTTGTTGAAAGAAGCTGTTGTAGTGACTACCCCGGTGACAGAACGTTTGGCCATGAATTTTTCATGATATGATGAATGCATATGCTTGGGTGTCCATAACATTCAGTAGCCTTCCAAGAGGTTGCCTTTTAGTTTCATCCACCTTTATATATGGGGTGACCAATGATTTGTAATTGAATGGACTATTGAATCAAACAAACAATTACAAAACATTGTTGAATTGTGATTGAGTGAGTGCTTTTGATTTTGATTACTGTTCACCATGATTGATTGCTCTTGCTTAATGCCACCTGCCCCCATGGCTACTGATGTGATGTGGAATATCCCACATCATTTCATTAGGGGGATGAAATGATGTGGGATATTCCACATCATTCTGTTGGGAGAAGGTAGCAGTCACAGAGGCTACTGAATGTTATGTCATTAGCATGTGTTCACATCTGTATTGTAACTAGATTTAGCGGTTTGAATGAAAAGAGGTTTGATTTGTGAGATTGTTTGTCTGTTTGATGGCAGCAGATGGCAGAAATAGCAGAGAAAGGTCACCATGACACAAGTGCAATTGCAGAGACAGCCACTGGTGTGGGTCATAAGCTTTTGGCTGCTGGTGGTGACGACGTCATGAAGATTCTGTCTGATGGGGCATCCACTCAGGAGGATCCCATGAAGGCCAATATGAGGGTGTCAACGGAAATGCTTTCGTAGAGGCAGAAATTAACCCCTACAGGACCTAGAAACCCAAATTGGGCCTCATGTTTTTTTTTAGCAGTTTTGAGTAGGTCCTAAGTGGACTTCTTTTTGTTCAAGTTTGTTTATTTTTTGACCAACACATGCAATGTTCTTCACTGATTTTGGTGGTATAAAATTTGGTCTCATCTAAATTATATGTTTCACAATATGATCAATTGAATTTGGCATTTTGAAATCATGAATTCTTGGTCTTTTAGGGGTTAGTCCACTTTGGGGGCTGATCCACTTTGGGGGCTTGAAGAATTACTAGTTAGTCATAACATTATTAACTCATGCATGAGCCAGGTTCAGTTTGCTTAACCCTTTCAGTTAGTGCCTAGGACACCATCTTCTGGTCACTCAAGTCACGGAAGCGTGAATACTGTAAAACCAGTTCCAAACCAGAATTTGACTACTGAACTTCAGATTTAAATTGTTCTTTCATGCACCTTGTCGAAAAATAATAATTTAAATCCAAGTTGCGGAGCATGCAAAATACATTCAAATACAGACCCCTGCACAGAAAACACATTTGAATGTAGACTCCTGTACAGAAAATACTTTTTGGTATTTGACACTTAACCCTTTGATGCGCCAGCGTCCATATTCTGGACGCTGGATGATTTCAGCATCCATATTGTGGACACTAGATGTTTTCTGACGCGTCCCTTCACCACATATTGTGATGTTTTTCATCCATCCAAAATTCTCTTGATTCTTGTGCTAGTTGACTACCATTTGTACGATATGGATCTTCAAAATAAGATAATGTGAATTTTTGAAAAATAACAAAAGTGGTTTATGTCAAGTTTCATTCTTAGTTCAAAAAGTGAGACCTTAAACATGATTTTTCATAATAAGTAGTATCAAGTAATGGAAACCATACCATCTTGTAGTGCATGTTATTCCAATATCATTACAATATTTTTTGATTTTTTTGTGTTAATTTTGGATTTTAAATTGAATTTCAAGAGAAAACCTTGCAAAATTAATTAAAAAATATTAATAATAAATATGATGAATCCAACTGTACAAATGTTATCTTCACATTGACATTTACAACTTTGCTTTGTACATCAACTCCATTTTTATTTTTCATCAAACATTTTATAATGAATCTTTGAAAACAGTGTTGAACCGGGACGTTAAAGGGTTAAGGAAAAAAAAAATACCACATTTTTGTTGCTCTGCAGTGTTGCATTGTTGTATTACTGCATTTCTCCAGTTGCTGATTTTTGATTGCACAAACTGAGTGAAGTTAGGAGACTGTATATTTTTGCAACCTTGACTGTATACTGCGAGGTAAGGCTGGAAGAAAAAATTCATCAGAAAATCATAAGAACATGTTTTCAAGCCGGGATGGTGATATTGAGGAGAAAACAAGGTAAGTGATCTCTGAATTGATCTATTATAATTTTACCAAATTTTCCCAACTGCCCAAAGTTGTACACCTTCAAAACTAGTTCATTCGGAAGCACAAAATATGACTAATATGACTACTGTAATATTTTAATCCAACGGTTCGATCTGCCTTTTATTAGCAAATCATATTTATAGACGAGTTGGTCTTAATTCAATGCGGTTACATACTAAATTTAGATGATTAGTAGGATATGGGAGTATCATAAACAGTAAGACATCTGATTTTCACTGATATCTCAAAAAGGCTCCTAGGCACTACAGGGTTAAGGTTAAGACTATGATTATAAAAAAAGAGCAAAATATTATGCTCATTGTGGGGGAGCCTTTTGATTATGTTAGAGCATTCGCACCCATGCTCCAAACTTGTGGCTCCAAATTTGAGTGTGGCGAGTCACTGTTGGAAAAGGGTGGCCAGTCAAATCTGAACTCCCCCATCGTCGAGCTACCTTGCGCTCAGAATAGAGATTCTGGAGCAGAATCAGCTACCTAAAAGCAGCTACACTTTGCTGACGCATGCATCTCCAGCACGCTTGCTTGGCCACATGGTGCTCCAACCCAAGAAAATCTGAGGTGGCGGGATCACAACAAGGAAGCACAAAAATCAAGATCATGTCCCCCTAATTTTGGCCCGGAACAGGCGCGCAAGACAAGGTGGAGAGACTCGCGACATTGGCGAGGAACTATCAATATTTGAAGTGGCTGCAGCTTTGGAGCCCACTCACTTGCTTCTAGTGGGGGACAAAAACCACCCCGGGCTCCAAATAAAGGTTCTGGGCCCCTTGTTTGGAGCATGGGTGACCATGCTCTTATGTTAGAGTAGGTCCAACATAGTCGTTTTCCAATCACTAAACCTATTTTTGGATGATAAAGTATCTCTTGTAGTGTGGAGTTTGATATTTGCGCACCAAATATTGTCAATATAGCTAGAGCTGCTAGAGGTGGTTCTCACATCAAGCATTTTGTCCTATTATGTGACAAGACCATGTTTACACTTTATGAAGTTTAGTAAATTTATTCTCCGCCATTATGATTGTCCCATGTAGTGACAAAAGTAGTAGTGTGTAATTGGTTGATGCACTCTATTCCACGCACGCTTAGTGGTTGTTGTTGGGGAAGTTTTCATTTCTCACACACCACCTTGCATCTCCGGGGGTGCACTATACTAAACACGTACAAGTATACGTGAGTGCACATAAAGGGTATTAATATGAACATTGCCGTATTACGTATACATATAATAAACATATTTAGAGCTGAAATATTGACATATACTTACATTAAACATATACTTAGGACGGAATAGATTTTTATACAAAGGTTTTTAAACATACAACCCCTCATTTACAAAGGGGTTTTTAGAGGGGGTCATGAACGCACGTGATTCTCAAACATAATGTTGAGTGCACCCCCCAGGCCTTGCATGTGAACTTGGTGCACAATGAGCAACTGTTGGGCATGCTCTTAGGGGCATAGTTTTGAGATGGTTGACTTTGTGCATAGATCTCTTAGTCATTGACTGTGTTCAATGCGGACGTGTTCAACTCCAGGATTTTTTTTTACCCCTTAACCCTTAACTGCCCAACGAGGCTAAATCTGCTTGATGTACAGAAATGGCAGCCATTTACTTCTTCATCCATCACTTTTTGTAGTGTGAATTTTTTTTGCAAAAAACTATGGGTAGTTACCTTCACTGACTCGATAACCAAACAGTAAAAACATTCAAACTGATTTTTTGGCATTCAATTCGAGTTGGTACTCTTCCATTCTGAGGGAAACAATGAAAGAGCCCGGGGCTGATTTTGGAGGTCATGGACATAATTCCTCGACGGACTATGTGAATGTAGGGTTCAAAATGCAACTGATGATGGATTTTTCATTCATTTTTTCAGTTTCAGTTGCCTGCCCATAGTTTCACAGTATGTTTGTTTTTCAGTGAGACTAATTGCAAGGTGCATATCTCGTTGGCAAATGGTTGCAAATTGATGCAAAAAAATTCCCAACCCCATTGACTCGTGCTCTACATGGAATGGATTTTTTTTGTGATTTTACACCACACCCAAGGTCAGAAAATTGGGGCAATTACCCAAAACTTACACCCTGCCCGTCCTAAGTCAACGTCAAAATCAAGTAGTCAAACACTATAAACTCACCATCCAAAGCATGGATTTCAAATCTGAAAAGTTCATCTAATTCTCCAAATGTACTCACACAAGATCATGCGGTTGATCTCAAACAAGCAATTTCAGTCAAGTGTGGAACACTCTTTGAAAGATTCAGTGAAAAAAGTCAAAAACTGCAGTTAGAGAGGGCTGAGGACCTTTAAGGGTTAAGGACCAAGAAACCCAAATTGGGCTCTATGTTTTTTTTAACGGCAATTTTGAGTAGGTCCTATTTGGGCTTCTTTTTGTTCTAGTTTATTTGTATTTTGACCAACACATGCTATGATCTTCACTACTTCTAGTGATACAAAATTTGGTCCCATCCAAAGTATATTTTTCACAATATGATCAATTGAGTTTTTCATTTTGAAACTATGAATCCTTGGTCCTTTAGGGGTTAATCAATTTTGATTTTCTGCTATTGGCTCAATATCTGTGTCATTATTATGTAGAATCTGTACTGTATAGTTTGAGAAAGTGTGATATCTGAATCGTTTTCTGTGTTGCATGGGGATTATCATGCTTCATGTATACTCAGGCCCACTTTATACACAGGCTGGGGCTGGACGGAAGGTTGGCCTGATTCAATCGGGCCCAAGTTTGGAGTTTGGAGTTTGGGCCAAGGAATACCTTGACCCGATTTTATCAAACTGGCCCAAAGATTTGGCGCCAAAATCATGCCACATAGGACCCCGCATAGGATGCCACGTAGGAAAAATTGATCGTTTCGGCCCGGCCCTAGTATAAAGCCCTTGGGCTGGATTTGAAAAAATCGAGCGATCCTATTGGTTGAAATTTGAAGAGTTTGGGCCAGCCCTCAGTCCACGCCAAGTATAAAGTGGACCTCAAAACCAACGATCAACTTATTTGGGAGCCTCAAATGTATGCTCTTGGTAGATAATATTGCTTAACCCCTAAAGGACCACAGTTATGTTCCTCTCCAAACATTCCAAAGTACCCCTTCTCATAAAAAGACAAATATTTTTTGATCTATGACCTTTTTGACCAATCCAACCGTAGGATATTTCAAGCAACTTGAATTTATTACCACCTACATATTTTCAACCGTTTAGGGTTCTCCAATAGTAAGATTATAAGCTTCAAAGTTGGTTGCACCTTTTTTTTGGGCATGCTGCCCATATTTGAAACTTTCTGAAAATGCCAAAAATGCAAAGTTTAGCCTCAAACTTGGTAAAATGAATTTGGCAATTGTATGCATGAGGGTGTTAGCTCATTGTGTGCAAAATTTCAGATGCATAGCTCATTGTATGAAAATTTTCAGGAGCTGCCTGCAATTAGGTTTTTCACCTTTGCATGATTGTATCTTTTGATTTATACATCACCTACGTACGCAAATTACCATCCCATCTTCGTTACAAAGAGTAGAATTACCACAAAAAATCTCAAGAATTGAGGATCAATACTCATTCTACAGTGAGCTGACCAAACTTGGAAAATCAGCCTTGGTCCTTGAGGGGTTAAGGTTTAGTGTTGGTTTTGGGTGTGCCTACCTTTTTATCATTGATGCATGCATGAATTACAAATCAAAGTTCATGAATTTTATCTTCAAAGTTCATTTAATTTCTGTTTACTGAACATTCTCAAATGACACGGTGGAGGCTTCTGAAGCGATACTTGCTTGTTTAAGTACGAACTAATGAACAGCCAACTTGTACTGGCAGCGTTGGAATCAAGTCATGGAAAACAGTTATTTCATGTACTGGTTGATTCATTTTTAATTAATTTCTTTATTACTGTTGAATCTGGAAGACAATAATTGCCATCAGGTGCTCCGAGTATTCCTGCTGTTCTATTATTGAAGTGAATTTAGGGGACCGCCGATTGTTGTGCACTTTACTTTGTCCAGGATCCCACACACAACCGAGATTACGTGACAAAGAAACGACAAGCGGAAGCACCACATCCTACCTGGAAATGGACGGTAGGTTGTAGAAGTTGTAAAACGTTCAAACTTCAAAACACAGGATCATCGAAACTTCTAGTCAAAGATACAGGCAGAATTCTTTACAGTAAAACCTCTCGGCTATCAATTTGTCTGTTTAAAGGCAGACAGTCCATGTCGCCCACACTAAAATGTCATCGTAGTTTACACCATTCTTTTTTCAAAAGAAACAGAGAAAAGAATAACAAGAAAAACAAAAAGGATGCAGCGCTTACAACAACGCATACATAACATTCAGTAGCCTTCATGCCCATTGCCTTTCCTTCATGCACTTTGCTCATCACCTTGAGCCTCCACTTGTCCACTTAGCTACTGATGAAGTACTGTTGGGTGTGGAACATTCCACGCCATCTATTGTAGAGCCAAGGCAAAGACAGTGCATGCTACTGAATGTTATACGCACTTGAAGAAACTGCACTGAGTAGTGACAAATGCTGTATGCACAGCAACTAAGGTAGCAACTAAGGTAGCAACTAAGGTAGCAACTAAGGTAGCAACTAAGGTAGCAACTAAGGTAAAACCATGTGATAATTTAAAAGGGGTTAACGAGGAAAGAAGGGGGCTAATGAGGAATTTTTTTAGCTCCCTTGTTATACTATTTTTAATTGTCACAATCTTCCCAATGCTGAGTAAATGCACACTAGTAAAAACATCACCCGCGTAAACTAGAGATCGAAGCATGTCCAAAAAGACCCACAATTAGTCTAGTTCTTCATGTGGGGTCTTTTCGCTAGTCTATGCGAGTGGTGTTTTTACTAGTGGTAGTTCATATGGACATATTTAGAATCTAAATAGTGATTACGATATTATACAATAGTTTGAAAAGTGAAAATGTACTCACTTGGTGAGCAAACACACTAAACTCATTATTATCACAATCCATTATATTTGTTGTTGTCTACACATGTGATTGGACACATGCCAAGTTGAGAACTCATGTAAGTTGGTTACTAAATGGGTGATATAAAAGAGTTCTAATTAAGCTTTAAAATCCTCAAATAATACATATTTTAGTGCAATGAAATCCTCGCAAAATTGGGAATCCATTATGTCTCATTCTAAAAATATAAGTTCACAGGAAATGATCCTCTACATTTACCCATGCCTTCTGAATGGTCACCCAAACCTTGAAGATTTGAGTTAACCAAAAAGAAGCCCATCTAACCTCCTTTCTGCTCTACTTTTAACCTCTTTCTTGAGCTATACTTGGGTTGAATAGTGTCGTCTCATAGATTGTCCCCTTGTGGGCCATAGGCTAGGAGCTTCAGTGGAAGGTGTGGGAGTCATTGCGAGGTGTGGAGAATAATGACAGTGGCTTGCTTTAGATTGTCTCTCAACTCATCATAGACTAGTTTTTGGTCTATTTATATTTCAATATGAGTTCAAGAGGAATTCAACATGAGTTTGCTAAAACTTTCCTCTTTGAGCTGACTTTTCAGTTAACTCTATTAATAGCAATAAAATGAATCTCTTAACCCTTTGAGACGTCTGCGTCCACATAGTGGATGCTGAACAGATTCAAAGTGTTTGAATTCCATCCAAATTGGACAGTTTTCATCCACCAAAATTTCTCATGGTTCTTGTGCAAGTTGACTATCCTTTGTACAGTTTGGATCTTCAAATAGGTTATTATGATTCTTGGAAAAACAACACAAGTGGTTTATGTCAAATTTCATTCTTAGTTCAAAAAGTGAGACCTCAAACATGATTTTCCAAAATAAATAGAATCAAATAATGGAAAACATACCATCTCGTAGTGCATGTTATTCCAATTTCATTACAATAATTTTTTTAAATTTTTTTGTTAATTCATGATTTTTAATTGATTTTCAAAAGAAAACCTTGCAAAATTAATTTAAAAAAATTAAAAAAAACATGATAAATCCAACCGTACAGATGTGATCTTCACATTGACATTTACAACTTTGCTTTGTACATCACATCAAGAACTTCAAGGCATGTGAACATGGTGTCATGATGGTGCATTGAAATGCAATTAAGATAATTTGGTGCCAACCTCCATACCAACCTAGTATGGATAAAATGACACTAAATTGACCTGTATGCGATTTTTGGTGTCAAAATGGCACCAAAATAGTTTGGCTCAACTTTTCTGATGCAACTCCATTTTTGGTTTCCATCAAACATTTTATAACGAATCTTTGAAAACAGTGTTGAACTAGGACGTTAAAGGGTTAAAGAATTAAAAATACATAAAAAGAAAACAGGACACACCTCGTAATTCCTGCATGAACTTTTCAGATTCTACAGACGTCGGTCAAAAAGGTACCTGCAGGAATCTGGCACACGTGCGAGCATCTTTGTTTTCTGAATGGTATTAAAATCCACGCCACAGTGAAGCTCCACTACATAGCCTCGTCAAAACTCCACTGGAGCTCAATCAGGCCGGGTGCCGGTCCACCACTAAAAAAACGTTGAAATCAACAAGAATCCCACTCTGGAGTTGCAGTCTAAGTTGACACTATTAGAAAACCTCGTTGCATTTAACCCCTGAAATGGGAAAAGACAGGGAAAAGACAGGGAACTTTTGTCCCATTGCATAACATTTAGTAGCCTTCATGACCACTGCCTTTCTTTCATGCACTCTGCTCATCACCTTGAGCCTCCACCTGTTCACTTAACTACTGATGAAGTACTATTGGGTGTGAAATATTCCACACCATCTACTTAGAGCCAAGGCAGAGATAGTGAATGTTCTGTGTGACCAACATCATTGAGCAGACATGGAGACAGTCCTGTTTTAGCCAATTGTTACGCCCTTCCACTGCTTTATGTGGTGAAAAACGACACCACGTTTATAGTGGCATGATCAGCTCGAGTTCCAGAAACAAGCAACGATGAGCAGAACGGCAGTGGTCCAGCAAATGTATCTGTTCACATCGGCGTCATTAGGGTTTGATACAATAATTGTAGTAACCCCAGCAGGCAGGACTGCCGCTTTCATCTTCTGCCCCTCCGTGCAATGGCCTGCAACAGTGCACACGGCGTACAGCGTCCTACTCTCCGGGCTCGCTGGAATTGTCATCTGCAATCCACAGTCCGGGGAGAAATTTTAGCTTTACCGGCTAAGATCCTACATTTTCTTGGATCAACCAGTTTTTTGGAACATTCTCTCGGCTACGCCTTAAGAAAGTAAAGAATATTTTCTGATTTCTTCCCAAAAAGATCGGTTTTTTTCCTAAGATTTTGAACTCAATTAGGCAATTCTGAATTTTAACCAGCTCACTTGTAACTAAAGGTCAGTTCTTCCTGGACATTGCTGCAATCACAACATTTGCCTTGCACATCCATCATTCAGTTACACGCCAGAAGAGTGGGTAGAGCAATTGAGCAACGACATGGGAACGTTGTTGTAATTAATGTGTTAGAACAATGTTCATTACATAAGTCTCGTTTCAACAAGTCAAAGCGTTGCAGCATGTTTAATTTTGTAGAACTGTTGTTCTTATAATGTCGTTCTAAGCACCTGCTCCAAGTTGTGAGAGCAAGCACCACATGGGGAGACATTTGAAAAAATTAGATAAAATTTCAAATTTGTTAGATACGGAATTTCACAATTTACATTGCAGAAAGTCTAAACCCTTAAGTAGGCCTCTACCATGTTACCAGCGAAACCAACAAAGCTAAATACTAAAGGTAACTTTCTAACTAATTTGGGTGTTAGCTTTTGAGAACTTCAAGAGTCTGACAGGAGTTGGCCAATTAAAGGAGCCCACATGATCCTAAATACATCCAACCTCTTTGAGCAAGGATAGGGGAAAAAGCATTTATGAGGAAAAAAAATAAAAAATCTGTGAGACCCCCTTGTACCCCCTCCCTCTAGGGGCCTACTTGAGGGTTCAAAATTTCTCTAATGTTGGCATGCTTCCAAACGCCCTTTTAGCACCTAAAAGACCTAGGAATCATGGTTTTAAAATGACAAATGCAATCAATCATATTATTGCAATATCAAGTGTGATTTAGATTTTATATCAATGGAATCAATGAAGAAAATTACATGTGTTGGTCAACAAATAGATAAATTTAGACAAAAAGAAGTCCTTATAAAACCTACTCAAATTTGCTATTAAAAAAAAATGAGGCCCAATAATTTAGGCTTCTTGGAGTCCTTTAGGGACTAGAAACCTAGATTTTGTAAATAACATAAAGATGTTTCAATGTACTAACCGTGTAGTTGGTTCCGGGAGGAATGGGGTGGATGGAAGCCCCTCCAGCACAACTCTGGTAGGCATCAGCAGAGTCCATGAGGCCGACGGTGTGGTAAACTTGGTTGGGATTAGAGAAAACTGCACGTTGACCACAGCAGACACATGATCAATCTTAATCCACGACGAAATTACAAGTTATCAAATGAGTTAGACATAAGTCACACTATGTGAGACGTGTAAAAGTGGTACCCATATCAGGCCATTCCCTTTACCAAAGCTCCATAAGAATGTGACTTTCTTGTTGATCTCAACACTACAAATGTTGGTTGAGTTTACTATCAATACAAGACTGTTAGGTTCAACTTCCATAGATGACTCTTGTAGGGATTTTGGGGGACCAGGTTTCACATGTCAAGTAAGTTTTTGAGAAAAAAGTGGTGAAGAAGTTGTCATGAAATTTCTCAAGCCCTCAACTTCATGACAACTTCTTTACGCTAACCAATCAAAATTGTTCATGTTTCACACTAACTAATCAAAACGTCACTTATGCAAGTCCATGAAAGTATGCACCGAGTATGAGACAAAATGTAATACCACTTTTCCCCTCCTTTTCTTTACTTCCCATGGCCAAACCCATAGAAGTAGGCTCTTAAGATTGAATACTTTAAATACACTTAACTTAGACTAAACTCACTTTGCTAACACCTAGACCTAATACCAAGTGCAAATGGACCATTTTCTCTATCCCATTTTCAAAAAATAGTATATCTCAGACGAGAGAATCAGGGAGACCAATCACAACATTTACCAAGAGAGGACCCCAAGTAATGATCATCATGTTATACAATGATTAGTACCAATGCTTGCTCAAGAAAGGTGAAACCAACAACAATACATTGCCATTAGCAAAGTGAGGAGATGGAAATTATGAGTTTAACTTTGTTTAACATTTCAATGTTCATACCCAGACTACAATGTGCCATATTCGTTAAACTGAAATAAAATGGACATTTTGAGACTTTAGCCCTACTATTTGAGACCTCTATTCTAACAAATCAAAGAATTATGAACATATCAGCTTTCATAAAATCAAAAATTTGTGAGTGTATTAACATATTATTGAAGTCTCAATTCACCAAAAAAATTCAACATCAAACACTAATCATCGTCTAAATGTAAAGTCAAAGATAATATGAGACTACAAATTGTCTCAGTTTAACGAATACGGCCTTTTAAACTGGACATCCTCAGGACGAACTTAGAGACATATCACAACATTTACCAAGCGAGCAACTGTGAAGACCCCAAGTGATGATTATCATGTTATACAGTGATTAGTACCAACAACAATACAGTGCCATTACTCAAGTGAGGAGATGGAAAATGAGTTTTAACTTTGAACCTTTCAATGTTCATACAATGTGGACATCCTCATTCAACACCGGGAGCCCGGAAGGCTATTAACCTGCAGAGCCTTGTGAACTTAACCCCCGGCCCTTCGAATGCTTGTGTTGCAAAGCCTTCATCGTGGAATGCATGATCTCATTGAAACGCACTTACTACTAGCATTCAAATTGGCAAAAAAAGAAGGTGTAGAGGTTCGGAGGAAACTGATTGACTGACCAAGTGAATCGCCGACTCTGAGTTGAAGGTTCTGAGCATCGTAATCGAACGCAGTCTCCGCACCCACCAAAATCACGGCGCTCTCCACAACCACCGTGAGCAGCGTACAAGCTAACAACACACGCAATGCCGCCATCGATAGACTCAACAACACACACACACATACAGCTAGCCTGCTTGCTCAATCTCTAATTAACGTCCCACCCATTCACCGAAAGCTAACTGTCTAGAAAGAGTGTCAAAACTTCTGCTAATTGATGAATATTGTAGCACTACCACACACGCAATGACGCTAATAAAACAGCTAATGTAGCACTAAACATGAAATAATGTAGCTAGCAATACGCACTAGCACTAGCAAAACCGCTAATGTAGCACTAAACATGAAATAATGTAGCTAGCAATACGCACTAGCACTAGCAAAACAGCTAATGTAGCAGTAAACATGAATAATGTAGCTAACCACACACGCAATGACGCCAAGCTGGCAAGCAACCGTGCAACAGCGGTAGAATCGGAGCAGTGGAAATTACTATTCTATTCTAAGAGCGAGCGGGCAAGTGGCGACATGTACTTCTTCCGTAGATCTAGGCGCTGCTTACCAACCCTGATAATCAAGGACACTGATTATGGCTATTAGAGCAAGCCCAGCAGTTCCAGAACAAATATGTCCGCCAAGCATTAATTTGAGGGCCATTTTTAATTTAGAGGAATGTTATACAAGAAGTAGCCTAGTAACATTCCTTGAGCGAACACCAAGGTAACTTATAAAACAAAGATTTTATGAAAGTAACTTGATGACCTTGAAGCACGGGCTGGTGAATAGTCTTCAAGCTCGTTATTTAATTGTTGATTGAGCATCTTTGCTCGCTTGGTGTGAGAAATTTGCTTGCGCCAAAGCTTCTGTGGATGGCGGGGAAACCTCAAACTTTGGCTCCAAAAACTATTATTTAGCGTTAGTGGGTAGTTGTTGGGCCAAACTTCGAAGCAAGTGAAGATGACTACACCAAATCTTGGCGTTGGTCCCTCTAAAACATCTACTGCTGGGCATGCTCTTAGTGTGCGTGACACTGTTTGCAAGGACATACACTAATTTCAGTAACTTGGGATTTACTAGACTGAAGCTTTTAGTAAAAGACAAGAAGCCGTGAGGAGAGAAATTTCAGCCAATGGGAGGCCTAGAAACTGAGAAGACCAAGAAATGTCACTTTACACCCGAAATTTTCAGTCCAAGGGACGGAAGGAGGACTGAAAATGACATCGACAAAACTTTTGTCTTTCGTGGCAACAAAAGTGCACATTTTTCAAGTCCTCCGGATTTTGCATCAAGCCCACTTCAAGAGGTGGGTCTAACGGAAAATCCGGGAGGCCGTTTAGCCAAACTTCTCACAACCAATCATTTTTTATTTTTTAAGAATATGTAAGAACTTTATTTTTAAAAATCAGCACTTTATTTTGTGGCCCCTTCACACTTTACACTATATCCAAAGGCCGTCAAGTTCAAAGGTTGGTTTTTCAAGGATGAGCTATGGCCCTTGTGAGGTTTTTTCTACGGCTTTTTGCCTCTAGTGTAAAGAGGGCCTAAGGGCCGCTTCACACTATGGCCGAAGGTTGAGAGGCTGTCGATTTCCACCAATCGTATTTCAAGAAACCAAGAATTCGGCCTCTCGACTCTTCACACTAAAGGCCAAAGTCCAAAGGTCGTCGCCCTTCAAAATACCTACATGGCAACACTTTTTTATCAAGGTTGACGGACTCTCAAAGGAAGTTTGGGTCGAACGGGAATAGAAACCCAAACTATAGTCGAAAGGTCGTCGATTTTTTTTCATAAAAAATCTAAACTATATTTTATTGCCTATTTTCATCAGATTTTTTTGGACTCTCAACAAAGTTTGGCCACTCAATCCCACGCTCTCTCGACTTGGACGGCCATAGTGTGAAGCGGCCCTAAGTGACGCTAATTGCAATTAATTCATGTCTTTAACCCCTAATGCATGCAACAACCTCAATGTGCTCTATTGTTTCTCACTACCACATTTGTACAGGAAATTCTTTCACCATCTTCCGCACAAGGAAAAGTTCTAAATTTTTTATAACAACGTGTCCTGTAGTTCTTACAAGGCTAACAAAAAATTGACACCATAGGACATGTTATGCTACAGTAAACGCCACATGTATGTGAATGTTCTTCTTTGTATGCACACCGTATGAATAGGGGCAACATGCTTTAGGGGTTAATCCCACTTTGTATCAAAATTAGTGCATGAAAATGGAAGGATTTCAAATAATGAAATTGATTCTTGTATGTGAGATCATCCAAGTCAATTTTCAAGTGCCATACTGTAATATAAAGTCTACAATTGGTATACAAGCATGTATGTGAGAATTCTTCTCAAAATTCAACAAATTATTTAAGTGCTAGATTTCAATTCATCTTTAAAACTCTATTTTTTTTAATTCATAAGAACAAAAGATTAAAACAATTGATCTAATTTCAAAGTGACACTAATTTTCCACACACTCTAATAGCCATAATCAATGTAGTAGAGTTTACTCAAAGAAGAAAGAGAGGAAGAAAGAGAGGAAGAAGTGAGGGCCAAATTCAAAAGAGGGACATTGGAGTTTTAGTGTGAGTCTAGATATTAATAATCCAACCTGGGGGGGGAGGGGGGATACACTCTTTTATGTGTGTGAAGAATCACATGAGTTGCACAAGAAGGGGATTAATTTGAACAATGCTATACTATGTACACATACTAAAAGCATACTTAGGGCTGAAAATAGGGTTGTATATTTACATTATACATATACATAAAAGAACATAAGAATATTCTAATTGTACAAGGGGTATTTTAAAGGAGGTCGTGAACGCACATGATTCCAAGGTTTAATAAAAAGTGCACCCCGAGAATCCAACCAATAGAAATGCTTTGACATCATGCTAGAAGCCTTGCATGGGCCACGGATTTCAAGATCTCAGGAGTGGAAAATGATCCATACCTCACTTGAGAAAACGCAAACTCAGGACCTCATAGGTACAAATGACCCGTCCTTCACCTCACCAATGAAGTTAAAGTGAGCGAATTTTTGCTAGGTGGCTACATTTGTATTCATGTTGCTAATCGCAACAAAGGAAAAAAAAATTAATGGAATAATCGCCTGATGCTTTCCACAATCGCATAATGTGTGGCCTGATTGCCAAGTTGGTTGAATCTGCCTTAGACCTAGTGACATCATCGTGACCTGCTGCCAACTACCTTTGTTGACCCTGACGTCCACCCCCTAAACCCTAAATCGCCTCCTGAGCCCAGACGGGTCATACATTGTACACGGCTGAAGATTCAAAGTAAGTTTCAACGTACAACGTATAACCTTCGCTTGTTTTGCTCTTAATAAAATCCACCACTGTCGCCCATTCCTCATACTTTCACAAGATAAGCAGCCTTCGGTATTCAACAAAAGCAAAGTGGCATCAGCCTTTAAGGCTGAAAAAAAAATTCCCATAAGCTTTTTTTGCTAATGAGCCATATATTCCCCACCTTCACTGCACCTCGCCCACCCACCAAATGCAGTAAGATGAGGTGAGAGCTTGTGGCAGAGGGTGTATTAAAAATAAACATATGCAGACCAATCTGTAACGGGAGCCAACCAAAAAAAATTGGCGAATTTTCGCCAAAATCACTTACCTAATATTGGGATTGGCTACTTTTACGCTGTAAAAAAATGAATGAAATTGCCAAATCTTCTCAAGAAAATACTAAAATTGCCATTATTTGGAGACAGTTCCTTATAATATATAATTTTATGGATGAGCATGATTGTATCCAAAAAAATTCCTTACCTGGCTACATTCCAAGGTCCGTGTCGCTTTGCCAAAGGAAAAACAAACAAAAAAGAAATGGTTGGTTGAAAGCACTTTGTTTTGACAAATAACTCTACATAATCTCAATGCAGCCTCTTCTTGTCATTGTGTCAAGTCTAGATCATTGGACTAGAAGAGAGGGATTAGAAGTGATAATGCTAGACGGAGCATTAACTTCTTAGCATGTAGCATTAACTCTCCACCAAGTAGCAACAGTGACTCACTATTTGCCCTCTACATGCATGCTCAACTTCACCTTTTTCTTTGCTTTTATGTTCAACTACCACGTTGATTTTAAGATCCAATGGCTCGAAGTAGCTTGCATTGAGATTATGTCCAGTAATTCAAAGTAGAGAGGATGATGGGTGACAATCACAAGTCATTACCACTGTTCGGGAAGAACCGGCAGTTAGTTACAAGTCAACCGGTTGATTTTTCGAAATAAATCTCAAGAATAGAGGCAAAAGACCTAACTAAATGACTAAAAATGAGTTATATTTAGCATTTATAAACGCAATATACGAGGTATATTCTTAAAAAACCAGTTGGTTTGGGAAAATAAAGGAAATTGACTGGTTGGCTCAAAAAGTATACCAAACACTGGTCAGTACCTCCTTCACCGTTGCCGTGGCTTGGTAGATCCTAAGCTGCAGATATTTCTCATAATCCTCCCTGCTTTTGAATTACCTAGTCTGTAACCAGAACTAACGTAGCCAAAATAAAATCATCAGTGGCAGAGCTTGCCATGGCCATTTGCAGGTGTGCAGTATGCTGCAAAGCCTTTGTGAGAATCCTGGACCTGTGAGAAGAGATATAACTTATGTGGACTGAACGAGTGTGGAAGAAGCTAAGCTATGTACGTAGCCTTGGTGTGTGTTTCAGGGATTCTGGCCGTCTGTGTCTGTTTGTTGTGCAGGGTCTGATGAGTGCATGTGGCAGATGACATGTGAGCAGCGTAAATTTTCGTCTGGGTGCATGATCAGCAGGGCTTTTTTTTTTTTGCATTGTAGGAGTGCCCCATGCATGGAATGGAAGGTGGTCCCTCCAGATTTAGACCACTGTGACTGTGCCACAGCATTGTTGGAACAAGTCTGGTTCCAAGAAGCTAGAAAAAAAAGCCCTGATGATCGGTTACAGTTTTGGAACTTTTGGCTATCGAGTTTGGACAACGTCATAGATAGATAGAAACTCCGGACCTCTTTTGAGGCCGGCGTGAATAAAGTGTCTATTCGTAGTGACAATGATGGCCCATTCACATACACCAATATTGCGGCAAACATGCATGCGTCAGGTAACTTTGAGGGAATCTGTTGTCAACCAAGAAATATAAAATACGCAATTAGAAATTACTCTAACGCATGACAGAAAGGAACGCAACGCAGAAAAGGAGCATAGCTCTACAATGCAAAAAAATTGAATGCAAATTAAGAAAGATAATGTGCACAAAAGGTAAACAATGTTTATTATGTGACTTGCCACTCAACCATAGAAATCAAATCTTGTCAATTAGACAAAAGTATCTCCTTCACCCACCAAGCCACACTTATAGTCCTAGTACTGTCTGTCTACATACTTAGAATATGTACAGACTAACTAGACTATTACTATGGTTTTCTAACTAACTAAGAGTCATAGACTCTTGGTCTATCGGTTTCCTCATAAGTAACTTAATTAATATATGAGTAACTTAGGCATAAACCATTGGTCTATTAGTTCCCTCATGAGTAACTTAATTACCATATGACTTACTTAATTCCAACACTCCCCCATAGTTAGAACCACCTTTAGTAAATAATAATGTAGCGCCACATTATTTACTAAAAACATAACTTAGTATTACTCTAAGTACTCTAATTTCCTCTTGAGTGACTTGATAGGTAGAACTCCTAGTCTACTCTTACAATTGTTACCCGCACAGTAGCAAGGATAAGCCACGGAGATCAAGGATGACTGGGGCGACAAGCGGTGGAACTGGGAGTGCACGCATGTAGTTAGGTTAGAATAGTATAAAGAAGGTAGGTAGCGACACACACAACACTTGTTCATTCACCCGAACTGGTCATGGCCCTGCTGGGACTTTGCATCAGGGTGGTGGCACACTACACTGGGTACACTTTGGGCACATTTGTGAAGTACTTTCTGTGTACGTTGTTGTCTGCGTGTACATGTTATACTTCTTGTGGATGATCGTAGCCGTTCATTTCAGTCACTTGGGACTAGACTCCGATCCGCCAATAGCAAAACATGCCACCGGCTATCGTATGTTTTCAGATCGGGTTCTACCTACAGTCGCCGGTCGTCATCGTCTCGCTCTTTCAAGCTCACTCTTGTGTCTGTGGTGTTTTTTTTGTTTAGGCTCATCGTTCTGCCGTTGTAGTCGCTGCCAACTGGTGTGGAGGGATTTGTTTTCATAGTTTCGGGTTAGGGTTCACGATTACTGATCTTGTAGGAAGAATGTTTTGGGAAAACTGAAACGCTACTGCCAAGTGTTTTGAATCAGGCTTCATTAGTGGGGTTTAGTTTAGGGTTTTATCCTACGTCGAGGGTTTCGGTTTGAGCGGCTGGAGTCGCAAATCAAGGCTGCAGGGTCTTTGAACGAAGCGTGCAATGTCGAGGAGGAGCAAGTCTGGAGGGATTGACGGAGTGCGACCAGGTGTTAGGGATGGGAAGAGTAGATCCGAAAGTTTAGGAGGAACTGGGGTCGGAGCGAAAGACGGCAAGACCAAGTCGGGGGGGAACGAGGTTGTGGGGGTAGTCGTTAAGGAGGAGGAGCATTTCTTAGAGGTTCAAGAATTGGAGGAGCTGATTTCAACCTTGAAGTCCCCTCCAGATTTGTTAACCTGGGAGGACTTCCGGGACAGGTACAATCTGGAGTGTGGCCCAAACTCCATTAACCCGCATAGATGCAGGAAGGACAAGGAGATCTCGGACAAGACTATGCAAGAGTTTGGGGTTGAGGCCGGAGGGAGCAAAAGGCCGTTTAGGGTATTCTTGGTCAGATTGTAAGGTACGGGAGATTGTCAACCGTATAAAGTTTTTGCACCCCATAGTTTACCAGCATGGTCCAAATGAAATACCCCGCTCTGTTACAAAGCAATTTTCCATGGGAGTTCTGTTGGAGTACCAAAAAAACCTGGTCAATTGGGCGCTGTACGGTCAAGAGACCAATAACAGTCAGCGAAGGAAATACGAGCAGGACTTGGAGAAGCTCCAGTATGCCATCAACACAAAAGCAAAGGTCACAAGGAGATCCTGGAGAAGTCTGAAGGTTGATGCCGCAGTTAAGATGGAGCCCTTTGTTGGTGGAGAGACTGCGACACCTATAACGGTAAGGGTTTCTTAAGTAACTGGATCTTCTTTGATATGTTAAATGATTTTAAAGGTGTTTTCAGTGCTTCATATTCAAATTCTGTGTATGAAGTTGTTTGTTTTGGGTTTACGGTTCGGTGTTTAGAGGGTTCAGTACGCTTGGGGTGTAAAAGGGGACATTGGGTTGTAGGTTTACGGTGAGGACTTACAGTGTTTAGGGTGTTTGAGGGTTTAGGGTTTAGGATTGGACTGAGGATTTCATGTGAATGCTTTTGATTCTTTTTAATTCAAACTTTTTTCTCGGGCGTAGAGGAGGTCTGTCCTTCCACCGAGCAACATGCCAACAAATTGGAAGATGCCTCCTTGAGGAAAGACAGAAGGTGCCACTCCTTCGGTGAAGGTGGAAGACCGTGGGATAGCCTCTATGTCGAGATTGGAGTACTTCCAAACAATGCACACCATTTTGTTGATGGAGATGGAGGGGCTAAAGTTGGACGAGCAGTTGGCAGTGAAGGCAAAGGACTCTGCTGCACAAGACATGCGACTTGCTCTTCTGATGGTGGAGTCATACGAGGCCAACTTGGCTTCTCACCAGGTGGGCGATGGTACCCAGGCGGGAAACGAGGGCAAGCGGCAAGTCTTGGCCGAGCTATTGGAGGATCAAAAGCAATCCCTTGCTCGAAAGGAGGCAGAGGCGCTAGAAAAGGATTTAGAGACAGCAGAGTGTCGGAGGCTGGTAGAACAGAAGGCACGGATGTGTGAGGGAGTCAAGGTCGAATGTGATCGCATTAGATACGGCAACCGTTTCGGCAGCCTCAATCCGGTCCTACTTGTGTACCCTGAGAGCGCATTCGGCAAAGACGACTCCCCTGAGCGGAGGTTCTTGAAAATCACCAAGTGTGCCCTTTGTGGTTTCAGATTCCCAAAGAGCTACATTGTTATTGCAAGTTGCAAGCATATGTACCACCCTTTCTGTGCAAAGGTGACTTATGAAAGCGGATATAAGTGCGCTGCAGCGAATTGTAGTGACAAGATAGTCGACCCAGATTGGCATCGTAGTTTTGGGTGGGGAGGTCCGGGGAGTGTAGTCGTTAAGGACGTAGATGCTCTTATGACGCAGTGCGACGAAGAGGTTGCACGGCTGCTATCTGAATGAGCAGAGCGAGCCCGTCTACGATGTCCGAATACATGTAAGTTCTTGGCGTGCAATTCATTTTGTGTTATATGTATGTTAATTAATTAAACTTTCAAAGGGACTTAGGGTTAACATACCAGTTCAACTTATTCTACTTCTGTTCTTTAAAAATTTTGAGCAGTACTATGTGATTAGTACTTAATACTCGTCCCGGTGTTTCTGCTCCAATGTCGAGTTACTAATCTATAGTACTTGTCTTGCAGAGGCACAAGGAAAAATACATTCCCCTACACTGTTTGTACCTTTAGTAATTCGAGTTGTATTCTACTACTTTATTTATGTCATTTGATTTCATTATTTGAATATATGTAGAAGCACCAGGTACATGTCGGTCCTCTTCCAGTGTAGAAGATGTACATTGCGTACTTACCTTAGTACTTGCAGTACCTACGATGTAGTAGTCTTCGAACATGTTATGCTGTGAGTGATCCACCGTACACGCTTGTTGTAGTTCTAGTGGAAGCAATAGTCATTTTGCTACTAAAAGTACATTGTTAGTATGACATGTACATTGCAGCTTTTAAAAGTACATTGTTAGTATGACATGTACATTGCAACAGGGCTTACAATCCAGTCACGTAGCACAATTACTAGATTAATACTATTAATATTTCTTTGGTGGCTTTAGGTACTGCACTTACTTATTGTACTTTTGAACGACTTGTTAATTCCCATTTTGTGATGTGATGACAGACTCGTCCTTGAAGCCAATGTCCTCCCTTTCACATGGATTTGCTAGTTTGGGGGAGCAAAGTCAGGCTGTTTGCTCGACAAGGTTACAGGACTCCGCTGCAGGTGACACTTACACGAGCAGCCTAATACAAATCCGGGAGGAGGATGACGGTAAGAGGGGTGGGAACCCACTGCGTAAAGTGCACCCTACACAGACGAAGTCGGGCACGTCGCAGGGAAGATCTGGGGGACATAAGCAAGTTGAAGTCGATCATCTCCCTCCAGAGAAAGTATACGAATGCCTCGAGAAGGTGTCACGTGGTAAGGCAGCCGTGAAGGAGCCCGAGTTCATTGAGGACTCTGACGATGACGAATCGGAAAGTGAAGGTAATGTTTTCTACATTGATGGTTGCGTGAAAAATATTGTTCTAGTATTTTTATAATGCGAGATGATTTTATTTTCCAACATTCTCTTCGTCTTTGGGTGTAGTGGAATTCACACGGTCAGAGGTGGATTATTGCAGGCAAACTTCCTGATTTGAAATCTAGCTTTGGCACTACAGTCAGTGGAGCCGGAGACGGCAGTGACTCTGAATCCTCTGACGGGAACAGTGGACCACGTCGCAGCTCCGGAGTGCAACACGGAGAGGGATTAGACAGCGACATGGAGATGGATAGCGACGAAGCCGTTCAGAAAGAAGTTGAGGCTAATTTTACAGAATATGTTGCCCGCTTGGATGTTGATTCTGACGCGAGAGACGCAGTGCCGGCTTCCGTCTTGGAGTTTGAGGTGACGCCGATAAAAAAACCAGGAGAAGACGGGGAGGCAAAAGGAAATGGAGGGCAGGATTCTATGATAATGGATGAGAAGAGATTGGACGTATCAGAGGAGGGGCATGAAAGTCCGGAAGATGAGAGAAGTTTGGGAATATGGGGCAAGCCGTGGACCTCCTCGGTGCAAGACATGGTGGGTGCAAAGGGTACCATCAACCTGGACAGGATATTCGAAGTGCAGGAGGTGGAGGTTTCTCAACAGATGGAGGCCGTGGAAGTTAGCCGTGGGGAGGCAGCTGTAGAAGGGGTTGTGGAAGTGAAGAGCACCGAGGGAGATCAGGGGGTCGGGGCCGTGGAGGAACTGGCCCAGTCCAATACTAAGGAGAAAACTCCGAAAGGAATGAAGAAGAGCAGGTGTGAACCGTCGAGACGGTTCACTTTAATCGTAAACCGTTACCACTGTGATTTTGATGTGTTTTGTATTTTATATTGTTCTAACCGGAACATTTTAGCCGATTAGACTAATTCCCGGTTTTGTGTGTATTTGATTTGGTTTTGATTGCCCAATTTTAAGATTCCCTTTTGTCTAGGTAATTTTGGGTATTTATTTATTCCTAACTATTTAACCGTGGGATTTTGGGCGTTTGAGCCATTTGCCCTATTATTTTATTCTATTGTTTGGATCTATTATTGTGGCCTATTATTCTAATCCATTCCTTTAGTCTAATTTATTAGTCCATTAGTTTATTTCGTTCTATTCTTTTGGATTATTTTGCCTATTGTTTTAGTCTATTGTTTTAGCTTATTACTTCGGTCTATTATTTTCATGTAGGATTTAGCGTACTATTTAGTTCACTAATTTAGTTTATTATTCGAGTTATCCTTTTAGCCCATTCGTTTATCTATTCCTTGGTCTATTGTTTTATTCTATTATTCTATCCTATCCTTTATGCTATCTTTTTAGTCGATTATTTATTCTATTATTTTAGCCTACTATTCATTCTATCCTTTTAGCTTACGAATTAGTCTATCTTTTTATCCTATTATTTATTCTATCTTATTATTTTATCCTATTATTTATTCTATTAATTTAGCCTACTATTTATTCTATCTTTTTTAGCCGATTTCTTTAGTTTATTCTTTGATTCATTATTTTAGTCTTTCATTTAGCCTTTTACTTATATTATTCTTTTAGCTTATTTTTTATCCTATCGTTTTAGTCTATTATTTCATTCCATTATTTTAGTTGAGTAGTCTAGTGTGTTATTTGGACCTATTGGGGCTAATTGGCTTAGTGTTTCCCTTGTGAGTTAATGGGGGAATTTAGGACTCCCGCTTAAGAGGGAGTTTAGTGTGTGATGGAGCTAGGGCTCCATGGATGACAATTAGTAGATGAATTTTGCTTGTTGGATGGATGTAGCCTTTGAGTGGGATTTTGAATCCCACCCCTGTCGATGTTTTGTGTAGCGAGTTAGTTGTGTTCCCGTTAGCTTGTGGAGAGAGATGCTCGTTTAGATCTAGATCTAGATTTTTGTGCTTTGAGGTTTTTGAGTTGAGATTTGAAGAAGAGGAAAAGGAAGATTGTTTAGTGTGTATGTGGGTATTACTAGGGAGAAGAAATTAGTCAAAAATATATTATTTTTTGGGTAGGAACAGTGTGAGAATCAGGGAGAAGGTACCGGCAGCCAGTGCGACGGATCCACAGCAGAAATCACGACGAGGGCGCTGTTGAAGGTCCGGAGCCAACGAGATCGATACGAAGGTCACCACAGTGAGGAGATCAAGGACACCAGCAATCAATTCACGGCAGGGGAGGATTACAGCAGCAGAGCGAGGGCCGGAGAGGACGAGCCACGATCGAGGCCATCGACGTGGGAACTCAAGTGCGGCAACAGCGGCAGTTCAAGAGCGGCGATCACAGGCGTGCGGAATCGACGGAGCTTCAACGAGGACAGACGGCGACTTGAGTCCAGCAGGCGGAATTCAAGCCGGGGCGACATCGACAGTCCGGAATTCACGGCGGGGTACGGGGCGACGTTCTGGCTGCATCGACGAGGCGGAATTTGGACCAGGGCTCGGCAGTTCGAGTGCTGGAGATTGCGGGCAGCAGCCAGGGCTACACCGACGAGGGCGACGAAGACCAGGAGCAGCCTCAACGCCGACAGCAGTCCGGAGCGCAGGCGGCATCAACACCACAGCGATCAACAACACGGCGAGAGAAGACAACGAAGGGGTCGAAGTTGAGCGACAACGAGCAGGAGCTAGGCGGCGATCTTCACCAACGGGGCGGAGGCGACGACGAGATTGGAGGCAGGATCGAGGGTGACGAGCTCAACTGCAGCAGGCGGGCAGAGGCGATCAAGACAGAAGCACGGCCATCGACCAGACGGCACCAGCATAAAAGAACGACCACGAGATCAGCGGCGTTCTGGGTCTAAGGACACCAACAGCGGCGACGGCGGCTGGGGCGAGTGAACTGTGAGCAGCAACCAACGGAGGTGCAGCGAGAACGCAAAACAACAACCCAGCAATCGCAAGCTTGGAGAATTCTCATCACCCTGTCACCCTCGTGTGATATTACAGAGGGTGCACAGGGTGATATTACGGAGGGAAGCCCCCTCCACTTCTTAATTCCCCATGTTGGACTAAAATTTAGGTTTTTTGTAATTGTGGGAGTTTTAGTGCAAGGTAGAAAGAACTTGTGTGACTATTAATTGGTAATTGTAATTGCCTAATCACTAATTGTATGTATTGCATGATTGCACTTGATTGTTGTTTATTGTGGTGTTTGCACGATTTTCGTTGTATTGTTGTGGTTTTTGTGTGAAATTGGTCCGGTGAGGGTTCTAGCGCGGAAGCGTTGCCCAATTTTCGCCGGGTTAACTTGGGGATTTTTTGTGTATAATTTAGGGTTTAAGTTTAGGGTTTTTGGGCATGACGCGGAAGTGTTGCCCAATTTTTCCCAAAAACCCTAATTTGGTTGGAATTGTATGGTTTTAAGTGCAAAGATGTTTTGTAATGTTTAGGGTGTTTTAGTGTAGCTTAGGGATCAAAGAAACTCCCCATCGTGGGATTTTGATGCCCGTTAGGCTCTTTGCAAATGTGCTGTAATTTTTGTGGTCAAGTCGCAAAACCCTAATTAGAGGTTCTAATTCACCAAAAGTAACCCATTTTAGTGCACTAAGTGCCTAGGGTGATTGGTGAGGGTTTGTGAATGTATTAAGTGTGTGTTGGTTGATCATTTCAACCTCTTGGATGTGCTGTCATTTTAGTGGTTAAGTCCCAAAACCCTAATTAGAGGGTTTTAACCCCTAATTTAAGCCCATTTTAAAGCACTAAGTGCCTAGGGTAATTGGTGGGGCTTTTGTGGGGTGTTAAGGTGTTTGTTGATTGACATATGTGATCCTTGGGTGTACTGTAATTTTCATACACACCCCCCGTTTTGACCAATTTGTTTAGTTTTTTGCCATTTGAGCTTAGAATTTTCCCACATAATTGCCTAGATAAATAGGAGTCCATTGCTTGGAATATTTGTGCACACCCACCCTCGGCCGGACATATGACATTTTGACCGGCAACGGTCAAAGTGCTCATAGTAGGGAAGGAAGGAATTTGAAGAATGAGATCGACAAGCGAAAGAAGAGTGAGAGATTGGGTGGTGCGGAGCTAGGGCCAGCTTAGAGGACCCGGGCCTCTAAAAAATCTATTGAGGCTGGGGATGATGTCAGGGTAGGCGAAGGCGAAGATGAGGAGTCGGCACCCCAACAGAAGTCTCAAAGCAGGAATCTCAAGAAGAGAGAGGTAACATTGGATAAGCAAGGGCAGAAGACAAAGACCAAGAGGAAGACGAAGGACATTTCTAGTTTACGCAGCTGCCCTGATGTTGCCAGTCCCGGAGGCAGCCCGAGTGGGAAGAAGCTAAAGCCGGTGAAGTTTGTTTTAGAAGCCTCTAACTAATGAATGCAGTAGGATTGTGTAGTCAGCATTGGAGTGGGTGACCAAGAAACTTTTACCCTGTTTTGTACCGTAGAATGTAAGTACTATGAAAGGTGTTCGAATTTGTGCCTGTAATTTATGTTTAAAATATACCATTTGTATGTGAACTGTCACGCAATCAAACTTCATGATGACCAAAAGACTCGCATTTGAGATTCCTGATTTCTCTTCATTTGGCAAAAACAAGATGTGATGTTAATTGTTGACCAGTCACATGGCTTGGAGCGGCATCCCGTGCCTGTGGTTGTCCCTGCTGGATGTCCCATGTCCCCTCCTCGTTTTTTCTACACAAAAAAGAGCATGGTACTGGATGAAGAACCTAGTGGCGGTGACCTATGGACAACTGTGGAAAAAGCTTTCAGGGCTAAATCTGGTTGTACGTGCTCTGGCCCGGACTGTCTCACGTCGGGTGATTCAGCTTGCATGTGTGCCTTACAATCAGGGGCTTTTGCCTACACTAAAGGAGGCATCCTGCAGGCTGATGTCATTACAAAGTTGGACCGAGAGCTCCCTTTAGAATTCTGTGAAGAGGGCTCCGGTTGTTATTGTTCAAATCTCCCAATTCAGGGAATACTAAATGCCTAGGCCATCGTCCAAGGATTTTCATCACCGAGTGCAATTCGAAGTGTGCTTGCTATTCTATTTGCGGAAACCGCGTGATACAGCACGGCATGATGGTAAAGGTCCAGGTAAGATTTGGCATTTAGTTGAGCAAGCTGACCCTGGTTTCTAATTCCAGTAACTTATAAGGGGCAGTTGATCAACGTGGCAGATTTTCACAACGTCTACCCGAGGGTGGGGTGTCCGAGCAGTGGAGCGCATCGAAGCAAGCAAATTTCTATTTGAGCTCGCTGGGGAGATTGTGACCAATGGGGAACTTATCGAGCGAAACCATCTCGTGCACAAGCTGCTTGGATTTCGTCAAACCTACACCTTTCAACTCGATGCATGTTGGCGGGCTGAAGTAATGGCCACAGACAACGACTCCCTATGTATCGATGCCACCCACTACGGAAATGTTGCAAGGTTTCTGAATCACAGGCAAGGACTTTACTAGCTATACGTGGTGGATATTTATTTTTATACATTAAGTGGCACCTGAAAATCACTCCACATTTTATCTCCTAATACTAACTTCCGGTTTTGCAGGTGTGAAAGAGCAAACGTTGTTGACATGCCTGCTCGAGTAGATTCGGAAGAGGATCGAATCTACCACGTCGCCTTCTTTGCAAAGCGTGGCATCTCTCCCGGAGAAGAATTAACGTGGGTAAGAGACGCCTGAACTCAAAATTAGTTCCCCTGCACTGTTTTGTTTTTTTCCAAGACTCTTCCTACTGCCACTTTGCTGTATTACAGTGAGAAACCCATGCTGTATTTTGCAGGACTACGGCGAGGATTTCAAGTCAGACAACCGGGACATACCCACCTTTAAATGCATGTGCGGGAGCAAAAACTGCCGAGACAAGCCCACAACTCTTAAAAAAACAAAGAGCACGAAGTCGCTACGGAAAACGTGCAGCTCAAAATCCTCCCGCCGTAGGGGTAAGTAAACTTACTTGCAGAATACTGAACATTGTATTCAACTTTTAAAAACTATGCAAAAGGACACATAATGGTAATTTCTAAACTTTGCCACGGCACTATATTGTCATTCCACTCTTAATAACCTGTCACCTCCTTGTGTTGCACAACATTGGCGCTTGGCAGCGCGGAGGTAGACACTGCTTTGCTGGAAAACGGAAGCGCTCTAATTTAACTCTACAAAGAAGTGATTCACTTAGTGGACACTTAGTGAAAACTGCTATAATCCCTGATCAGATACTCAAAACTTGAAAGCAAGAGGCATAGGCGAAGAAGACTGAAAGTGTCATAGGTTGGTAACAAATTCTCGAAACTTGAAAGCAAGAGGCAGAGGTGGAGATAACAGATAGAGCAAAATTCAACTTGATAAGTGGTTTTGGAACGACCAGGTAATTATTCATCATTCTATTCATCATCGTCATTTTCCCAAAACTGTGCTAGAGACTGCCTCACGACTTCTACAACTTCTGAGGGAATCTTGTACACAGGATCCCCACCTTTCAAGCGATATTGAGCCAGTTTCATGCGGAATTTGCATGCTAGGACTAGGTGGGAGGCAACATGAGCTACCACGGACTTGTCTAGATAAGTGTAAGTGAATTCCCCCCGCCCTGACTTTTTGTAGTAAGTACCCTCGATGACGTAGTCCCCGGCTTCGAATTCCGCACCCCAGGGACACAGGAGAGGAGCCTGCAGTTGATACTTTCGACGTTGGCACTGCAAGACATAAAACTCAACGCCTTCTTCATTCGGTTGCTCAGCTGGGACCACGAAGTTGTCACCAACATCAACCACGTCATCTAGTCTCTCTCCTTACTGAACCTGGACAACAATTTGTAGACGAATTTTAGGAAAGAATTCAGCAAAAGTGCAGCAGAGTTCTTAATGTTTTTGAACTCAATCTGATGCAAATATGATTCTTACAAGGTAAGGTATAAAGATAAGGCAGAACCTGCTTCAAAGGGTCGTCATCAATGGTGTCCACCTCGTCTGTTGAGGCCTTAGGCTGAAGTTGCACTGCACGCCACCGAGTAACATGGGCCTGTTGCTCACAATTCTCCCAATCCTTCTCTATGCACGAAACACAAAAACATGAAAGAGGTCTAACCAATAAGCATGTCTTATTCGTGACAGAATTCCCCATAATTGAATGAAGTGATCTCGAGCCTGCGATGATGTGGCACGCCATTGATGACTCCCTACTAATCTCGTTCTCACCCACGTGCCAAAAGGTACGGTGAATGTCTCTACTGCTTGTCCCAACATATGAAGAAGGCGCTCGAGTGGAGAAGCCTTCTTGCAAAAACTCAACACATTGGACTGCGTTCTGCAACTGCCTCTCTGGGTTTCGAATTTGTTCCATACGTAACGCACGCTTCACAACAGCCCCTGCGCCATCCCATTCTCCTGCATTAGCACCCAATAATAGGTTTTAAAACCGCATTGTAGAACGTTGCACATCATCCCTATACTATAACGGTACAACATACATGAAGAACAAAAGTACAGAAATACTTGAATACTTAAAATACAAAGAGTACTTTTCCATGTCCAGTTGCAAAGTAATTCCAGGTCATGGAGCAGCCACCGGTAAGACTCGGGTACCTAGCAACGAAATACATAGCTGTTGCACCTTTAAACTGACCTGCACATCCATCGCTGAATACCCAGTGCTGTACAGGTCTTTCTCCGTTAGCAGTCAACCACCTCCAATGTAGAAGGAGACAATGCTGAACAAAAAAACTGTCATGTTTTTTATCATCTGAGATATAGTAATGCGTGTGTTTTAAGGTGACTAATTCACCATCTACATCACGTATCCTCTGTAGAGTGATGTGCACAAGCAAAGACACATACGATGACATATAGTACATGAATTGCACCTCATTCTGAATTTGAAATTCGTAATTCTTTGCGAAATCAATGTGAGATACAAGAACCCCCTCAGGCAAACCAAGCATCATCTCCTTGCATTGATTGTCCTACCAGTTGGCAATGAAATTGTGCTTGATGAATGCAGCAACCTTGGGTTTCATGTAACTGATGAATTGCAGAGGACTTGTCTCCTGATACACCTCCTGTAACGCTTCTTCGGCTTCTCTGTCTCTCGGTCGGTCCCAATTGTGACGTAGGAGAATTGTTTCCACCTGAGCTTCGGCTCCTCCTCCGAAGACAACTCTTGTGGACAAAGACGAAGAGTATCTACACCACAATCTTTACACGCACCCATTAGACAGCTCAGCTTGTGCCATTCAGCAAACTCGGGCTTTGGGCAAAGACACGCAGTCCACAATTGAGTGATCCGTTTGTAGACACTGTGATGAGCATCACAACCTACACCCTCACTCGATGCACCCTCCACAGATGTAGAGCAAACATCACACTTACAAGAGCAACCCCGTTGTGCATGCAAGCCCCTATTTTCCTCCCGTAGAGTGTTCAGTCCTACCCTCATGAGGTCCATTTCTACGTGATAGATACAACAACACACATTACGGTCCCTCAGAGGTTTCACATACCAGGGCTTCAGGCTCTTGAACCTTCATTGCCCGATTTTGCACTCTGGATGTGCCTCTTTGAATTGCAAATAGAATGACGTTTGCAACACCCAGGCAAGGACAAATATTATTAGTACTACGATTGTCAACATTGAGATACTCTGAGTACATAACAGAATGGAAGTACTATTTCAAAGTACCGACAGTAACTAAGCCAAAGCACTGCATAATACATCAATAGTTGTCTTCAAGTTCCTACAAGTACTCTTCATTAATAAGTACTAAGTGGAAGTACATGGCTTACGACAAAAAGTACTTTCTGGCAACAATACTAGGGGATGGAGTACAAGCGGTATGGCCAGAAGTACATGGCTTACGACAAAAGTACTTTCTGGCAACAATACTAGGGGATGGAGTACAAGCGGTATGGCCAGAAGTACATGTGAATTGTACCTATGAATACAAGGAATACATTGTACGTAAATCCGTTTTATGATAAAGTATATTACCTAAGAGTCAGAGAGTAGACCTAGTACACCTGCTACTACGGATACGAGAGTTGTTTCGATCAAGAGACATACTTACTGCACTTTGAAATCAAGAGTAGTATAGGGGGGCAATCGAAGAAACTGTTAGTAAATCCTTACTAGTAGTGGAAATACTAACGAAGTCACTAGTACAACGTAGATGAAAAGGATTGTACACTAATCTTGATGCATACAAGCAGTACAACAAAGGTAGAGTGCAATGTACTTAAGTCATACCTGCGTGACCGTCAAGTAGTGCTTTGGATGTGTCTCTCCTCCTTTCTTCACACCACCATCTTTGTTGACGACGTCCTTCCTGTTTGGGCTAACTCTAGTTTGACTGTGCCACCAAGCCTGGACAACAGCTACTGTGTATTCCGACGATCCATCTGTTCTCTTTTGCCTACGTAGGGGTGCAAACCGAGGAGCTCCCTTCTCATATTGTTCTCTCCTTTCCAAGGCGGCTTGAATATTTTCCAGCTTTGTTCCTAACACACGTGCAAGCGCCCTAACACCACCTACAGTGCCACTCACTGCAGCATCCAACAAGGCACCCTTCCTAGACAACATGTTGTTTGAGAAAGGTATAGACAAAGATTGTAACTCAGATCTAAAACTTTCAATCAAACAATGAATACTTTTTGCCTCTATATGGCGAGGATAATAATAAGGTAGAAGCGGCAAAACTTGACTATGCCGGAGGACCTTCTCGAGCATTGTCCGTCGACAATCTAAACTCTGAAGGAAGTTCAGCTCCTCAGATATGCTTTGCACAATCTTTTGCGCAACCCTGGAGGCATCACGAGCTGAAATGGCGTCTATTTGATCAAGCGCTGACTCCTTCGTCAATATCCCCTCTCCTTTCAGAAGTCGTGAAGATTTCTCGCGATGGCGTTGCTGGTACAACCGATTGCGCTCCGCCTTCTCTAAACGTGCAGCCTCTGCAGATTTCACTAAAACCGCCCTCTCCGAAGGACCAGCGCGTCGCGCCCTCGACCTCTGTGTCCGGGATTTGTCGCCTATCCTACACGTGATGAGACCCACGAACCCAACAAGGATTTTCAGTACAAGAACAGTTGTGAACATGTGGAACAGGTTGCCTTCAAACAACCAGAACTTGGTAACATAACAAGTATGAGAATGGGGACTGTCTTAAGAAATCTGAACAAACTTGGAACAACAACTCACCAAACGCGCGAAAAAAGGAGTCGGACATGGGATTGGAAATTCTTCACGATGCAGACTGTCCTCAGTGACAAAGGTTCCAAACAACGTTTTTGGATTTTGGATCAGACGCTTCCGGGCCTGTAGAGTTTGGTTCGCACTATGCAGGTACCAGCTGATGTCTCCAAGCCTTGACGTCGGTGTCCTAGAAATGTGGGTGTTGCTTGAAACATCATCTGATGGACTACAACATGAAGTAGTGCTGAAATGTTGACCTACACTCTGAATCTCTCCATTGACACAGTCGCAGACAGGAAAATATTGGGTAATTCGTTGCTGCACAAGGGGCGGGGGATCTCGAACAGCATAGTATGACGTTATAAGGGACTGAACTAATGCACGTTCATGAGAATGTGCTTCACCTGATATCGGTGTAGAGAACCCTTGCAAAGACTGCGCCGCAGCTTACACTACTTGGAACACTGAGAAGGGAGTTGGAACGACGTTGCCAACCCTTGCATGGCACAGGCGCAAGCAAGACAAGCCACTAATAGATGAACAGAGACATGAAAAAACTGGTCGTAATGTCGATGAACAGAATGTCGACCGGACCTTTGAATCGGGTAGATCCAATTATTTCGGACCTTATTACTAACGTGTGCGGCTGAGATGAAACACCATTAAAATTGGACGATGGAGATTCGACCAGAAAGTAGCCTCAAGTACTCGAAGTACTTTTCTTTCTATAAATGATTCCGCGTAGTACTTTCAATGGCGGCGGCATCAAATCCAAAAGTCCACCAAAACGGCAATTCAGGGTTATTCGGCCGTTAGCCAACATGGAGCACGCGTTAGTAAAGCCGCCTACGTAGAAAAATCACTCTTATTCCCTTTTATTTTTGGACTTTTTGGCTGCAGAAAAAACAGCCATACGGCAACATTATTTTCGACGACAAATCAATTTATTGCTATTTTTCGTTCGGAGATCCCTTGCCATGGATGAGCCACATTCCCTGCAAGAATATCACAGTAATATCGAAACTCTACGTACCAGAAAATAAGTACTTTTTAGAGTTTTCCAGTGTCTGACATACTTTACAATTCTGGAAAAGTACTACATACACGACCCCGTACCCATTTTTTTGTGATATTAGCATTTCAACATAAACGCATAGCACTATTCCAACCAATTTTCATGATTAGAAACGTGTAAACATGTTTTTTTCTTAACCAAACAGAGTACTTTATGGAGGGTACTTCCTGAAAAGTACTTTTTGGACATACTTTTAGCATAGGCGTAGTTTGCCACCACCCATCAAGTACTATACACAATACCATACCTGTATTTTCTCTCCCTTAGAGACCATGAAATGAATGACAGTCTCTTCTTCCTAAACTAACTTGTCTCCTCGCCCTCACTCTGCATTGCTTGTCTTTATTATTATATCCATGGAGGCCAAGGAATGATTGTCAGTCTCCTCTATTCTGGTTAGCTTCCTTGTTAGTTTCTCTTATCATATCTTTGGACTCCAAGGAATGAATGACAGTTTCACTCTCCCTATACTAGTCTATGTTCTAGTCCCTTGCTCTGCACTGCTTGTTCCTCTTATCATATCCTTGGACACCAAGGAATGAGACACAATCTCCTTTTCTGGTTCTATCTCCCTGTCTAGCCTTTACTCTACACTGCTTGTTTCTCTTATTAGATGAGGTGAACCTCAATTCTATTCTCTCCAAAAGCTTTACTGTACAATGTCTAGCCACGAGCTGTCTTTGCCTACTAAGTAACTGTATTGTCTTGGACAACAGTGATTAAAGTCTCACTTAACCAAGAAAGATCACCTACACTCTCCTAGCCGCTTACTAAATCTAAGAGCTAATATTCTAACATAGAATACTTAGATCTGTCCTAGAAACTCCCCTTCCTCTCTCTCTCTCTCTCTCTCTCTTCTTGCTATCCCTGAAGTCTATAGCTGAAACCAGACCCTTTGCCCAGATTTGGACATCCAACTAACCATCCAAGGCCGGCATTCCCTGTCCTCTAAGTCAGTTCCCAAACTATAACAATACCCAAGGATATCAGGGTTGTCTTGGTTATGTTAGCAGTAGAAGTTGTCATAGCCTACTGAGTGTGATTAGGATCAAATACGTCTTCTAAACCTCTCAAGTAAACTCTCCTATACTCTCTCTCTAGGTCCTGTTTGACTCATTGATTGTTCTCATGGACTTCCATGCATAAACCCAGCTAACAACAATACTCAAATTTAGCCTTTGATAGACTTTTGGTGAATGTATCTGCCACCATTTGGTCTGTACCCAAATAGACCAATTCCACCTCATTAGGTTTAACCTTCGATCTAATGAAATGACACCTGCAATCAATGTGTTTAGTGCGTCCATGAAATTCCGAATTTTTGGTCATAGCTATATAGTAAACTACTGTACGCCCTTTTTAAGCAAACCCCATTTCCTCCAAAATATGTCTAATCCATATAGCTCTCAATATAGCTTTCTTAGTTGCTTCACCTGCTGCATAATATTCAGCTTGGCACTCGATTGGACAATAGCTTTTTGTTTCACACTATTCCAAGAAATTTCCGCATTCGCTAACATAAAAACATAGCCAATTTTTTATCTCTTTTCTACAAGATCTCCAGCCCAATCAGAGTCACAATATCCAATCACCTACAAATTGTCATCTCCTTTGTAGACTAAGCCCTCATTGCTTGTCCCATTGAGATATCTCCATATTTGTTTTACAAAAGACTAGTGTTTAAGTCTTGATTTAGAATTGTACCCTGCTACCATACTTACTCCTTGAGATAAATTTGATTGAGTAGTTATAGCCAAATACATTTGACATCCCACTACTGATTCGTATGAAATTGCTTGCATTACTTCCTCTTCTTCTTGTGTAATCTTGTTTACACATTGAAGATTGCAATTAGCCTCCAATGGCGTAAACATAGGCTTACCATGAATTATGTTAAAGTCTTTAAGCTTCTACTCGATATACTTTGACTGGCTTATACAAAGAATGCGTCTTTGTCTATCTCTAGTAACTTGAAGGTTTAAACCAGAGTAAAGATCTCCCATATCAGTCATTTCATACTTCTGTAATAAAGCCTTTTTAATTCTATTAGTTAATTTCAAATCATTGCTGAAAAGAAAAGAATCATCGATATATAAAGCCAACCTTATAAATACTTCACCTTCACGTAGAATGTAGAGCCCATTGTCTTTTACACTCCTTGTAAATCCAAGATTCAGTAAAAATGAACTAATATGCTTATTCCACATTCTTGGAGCTTGTTTCAAGCCGTAAATTGATTTTAGGAGTAAACAAACGTAACTTTGTTTCCCCTTCTTGATAAATCCTTCAGGTTTCCTCACATAAATCGTCTTGTTCAAATCTCCATTTAAGAATGTTGTCTTCACATCCATCTGCTGAATCTCACAGTCAAGATTTGTAACCATAGCAAGTAATAAGCGTATAGTGGTTATTCTTACCACCAGGGAGAAAGTTTCATTGAAGTCAAGACCTTCAATCTGATCATAGCCTTTTACTACCAGCCTTGCTTTGTATTTGTCCAAACTTCCATTGGCTTTTTGTTTGAGTTTTTAAACCCACTTGCATCCTAGTGACTTTCTGTTAGGAGGTAATTGGACTAATTTCCAAGTTTGCTCCTCTATCAATGAATTGTACTCAGTTTGAATTGCTTTGATTGGTATGATGTTTTGTAAGTAACACGCAGTAGACACTACCTCAGCCCAAAATTTACGTTCCAAATTCAAATTGTTCAACATGCATCTGGTTGCCTCCATCATGCATCTGGTTGCCTCCATCGAGGTGCGATTCTTCCTCTCGACAACACCATTTTGTTGAGGTGTGTTTTGTTGAGGTGTGTATGAGATAGTGATTTGACGCGCAATGCCATGATTCTTGCAAAATTCATTGAATTCTTTCAAAGCATATTGTCCTCCATTATCACTCCTCAAAATCTTTATAGATTTTTTAGTGTGATTTTGAGCCCAAGCTTTGAAAACCTTAAACTGATTGAATGCTTCTGATTTAGCTTTAAGAAAAGCTATGGATGTAAATCGAGAGAAATCATAAATATCTTGATGAAATATCATGAGCCTCTAAGAGAAGGAGGGAAAGGTTCAACAATATCCGAATGGAGAATCTCTAATAATTTAGTTGCATGAGTTGCCATGTTGGTTAGAAACTTCTTCCTACTTTGCTTTCCATACAAGCACGCTTCGCATGTAGGCCAAATCTTCAAAATCCCCTTCGTTGAATTTGAAAGTAGGCTCCATTTCTTTAATCGCCGTCATCTTCCGCACACCAATGTGGCCAAGTCTTTCATGTCAGAGTTGAACATGATCTCCTTTGTTGGCTAAAAAGTAAGCCAAGACTTTCTCTTTGGCTCGATTTTTCCTAATCTTGAATATGCCATTTATTTCTTCAAGATGTGTAAGTCTAGCTCCATCCGTGTCAGTCACATAAATTTCTTCTGCCAAATGAATGCCGAAACCTGCCTTTCTAAATTCTTGAGCTAAGAGTAAATTCCTAGCCAAGTTAGGAACATGCAAGACATTGGTAGTTCTCTTCAGTTTACCATTATTCAGCATAATTGGAATAGTACCAACCCCCTTGATTTTGCATTCATGATCATCCTTCACAAATATAATTTTACCTTTGGGTAACACTTTGTAGTCTATAAACCAATCTTCGTGAGATGTCACATAGCAAGTAGCCCCGGATTCAAGGTACCAAACATCATCATCCTCTCTTACAAGACATGTGTCTATTACTAATAAGGTAGGACTCTCCGATCTTCTTGTCTTGTCATGTATGTCACTTTTACCCTCGTGGACGCCATCTTTGTGCTTCTTGCCTTTGCCATTGAACTTTTTTTTCTTCTCTTTGCAAGTGGATGCTTTGTGGCCATGTTTACCACAATTGAAGCACTTACCCTTGAATGCACCAGACTTCTTAAAATGACCACCTTTTCTCACGAGTAGGGCACTAGAGGTGTCTTTAGTTTCACCAGAGGAAACACTCAATTATTGTTCTTCCCGTAGAATCTTACCAATAAGATATGATAGATTCTTCTCATTACTGCGCATGTTGGTGAAACTCAACCACGAATCTGGTAAAGAACTTAAAAGCACATTAAGTTTATTATGTGACTTGCCACCCAACCATAAAAGTGAGATCTTGTCAATTAGACAAAGGTATTCCTTCACCCACCAAGCCACACTTATAGTCCTAGTATTGTCTGTCTACATACTTAGAATATGTACAGACTAACTAGACTATTACTTTGGTTTTCTAACTAACTAGAAGTCATAGACTCTTGGTCTATCAGTTTCCTCATGAGTAACTTAATTCCAACAGTTGCACAGTGCTTGAACAGTAGTTGCAACAAGAAAAGAGTAAAAGACAAGGCTTTGAGTATTCTTTTGTATCTTGGTTTTACCTTCCTCCATTTCAGGAACGCACATGCAAATGCAACAAGGGCTTGGTGTGAATGGACCATGAGCTAGTGTCCATCGGATAACGGGCCATAGGTACAAAACTACTCTCTTCTTCCAACAATAGACACTCTAGTGACCGGTAACCAATAACAAAAGCAACTAATAATTACAGACCGACATACTGTATATGGATCGAACTTCCTAAAACACTCATTATTGCTTTGTATATTACTTTGCATATTACTCATGCCGGGATCCCGGCTTGGTTTTTGGGCCCCCATCCTTGGTCCGATGCCCTCAAATCAAGGAACCTCCTCCACTCACTACCTTTCCTTATACATAAGCTCCAATTGATAGTAGAATGGAGTGCATCCATTTCTTGTTAAATTCTTGTTGGAAGGGCATCTATGGTGTTAACTCCTAAGTGACCGAACGACTATTTTATGGTTGATGCCCTTTCTTTTACGAGCTGCCTAGGATGGAAAAAATAAAATATATTTTCAAATAGGAAATCAAGTCTACTTTCCAACCCAATTTGAATCATGTCAATCCAAGTTAAACTCCACCGAGAAGAATTTTTCAAAGACAAAGACAAAGACCTCAATATTGTCATAGTGTTATAAAATTTACTATTTTGGAAAACTAATGATGTTTTCTCTTTTGAAAAAGCTACTTTTTTGAATTTCAGAACATAATGTCTAGTTTTAAGCAATCATACCAAATTTCAAATTCTAAAAATAAATTTTGTAATTTTGGTGAATATTAAATAGTAAATGCTTCCAAATTCATTAAATGAGTATCTAATTTTTTATTTTTTTTGAAAGATTGATTGTACAAATAATTACTAAACATCATGCTTCTCATTTTCACTTTTGGACCAAACTTCATCAAACTTGCAGAAGTAACATTTTATAACACATCTAGGTTTTGCCCTTACCCCCTCTAAGGGTTAAATCCATTCTACACAATATTGGGTCTCAAAATGGGTTACTGCAAAAATTTCACTTTGGAATAACAATTCCTCTCCGAACATAGAGAACTTGACCCCTCATTAAGAATCATTGAAAGCTAATACCCACCTCTTGTGGGGTCCCAATTAAATACCCATAGGCCATTGAGTTAAAAAAAAAATTGCATTTCATCTTTGTAACAAGAGTATTGTTCACAGTGGGATTCAAACCCACATCCTTTTAGACAAGAACCTTAACCCCAAAGGACCGGAGGTGTTTTTGCTCAAAACTCATTAAAACTATCATTTTTAGTGCATTGAGCTAAAAAATATTAATATTTTGTTTCATTACCAGCCATAGGATCTTGTACAAAATTAGTATATAAATACATGGTAAAAATTTATCAAATTTGACCATATAGATTGCAAGATATTAGCGGTTGAAGTGAAATGTGCTCACTTGGCAAAGTGTTGTTTGACATTTCTATTGTGAATTTTGTGAAATTAATTCTTTTAATAATTAAAAAAAAAAACAAGGGTGTTATGAATCAAGTCAAGAATATGAAAATTAAAAATTAAAAAAACATTCTTACATGTGATGCCTATAATATTGACCTTGCAATTGAAGTGATTTTGTAAACAATGCCAATTTTATTTTCTTTCTTCCTAAAATTTCGTAGGTTTGAGCGGGCATTTTTTTTCGTAGAAGAAAAAAAATGTTTTCAATCTTTGTGGAACATATCCTACGCACTTCAAAAGTGCTGATAGTCTTGTCCAATTCTAAAATATTTTAAAACATTATGTACCCACGGAGTCAGTCCCACAAAAATGAAATTCTCTATTGAAATGTAACAACTCTCAAAATGCGAAACTTACACAGTGTTGTCACCAACTGTCCATAGAATGTACTACCCGAAGGATGAATAGAAAGGATACAATAGGCAATGATTCTATTGATGACGGCATTTGTTAGTTGTCAAAAAAACAGACGTTGAATCCTTTAGAGGTTACTGTGGCACCTTAGACCAACTTAGCTATTTGACAAGGGCATTATAGACTAGTTCCACGTTGAAATCCCCATTGATGCACATTAGATGATATTTTTGTATATAATGGTGGGCCTTAGAATGGATTAATGATTTGATGAATGGAATATTTCAAACTTTAGTCATTGACTTACAAATGTGAAAAAGAACTAAAGCCTAAAAGAAGTAGTTAGGGCCACATCATGAAGACTACTTTTACACTTTAAAAAATGGACAAAGAAGTGGCCATGAAATTGCCAAAGCCATCTCAAAAAATATATTAAAATCACCACTATTTGGATAAAAGTGACTTATACTTGGGTTTACTATAATAAATAAATTTATGGATGAATATACATATATGGATGATTCTATCCATTTTTTCCTTTCTAGGCTACATTCTAGAGTACGTGTCGCTCTAAGGTAGAAATACCATAAACTGAGACACCCCCAAGAACCGTGTCATAAACTGCCACTAAACAGTGTTATAAATTGACCTTAAAACACTTTTTGGAAGATTAGTGTCAACCAATTGGTTTCATTTAGTTACTCTATTATGGGTGTAAGAGTGGAGGGCAAATCACTATCAAGTTAAGTCAAGGGCACAAGTAGGAGGTTTGACATCTTAGAAATTGTAGATTTTTTTTTCATTGGCAAAAGAATATGGAATCACTTTGTTTCTTCATAATTTCTTCTTCTCTATTTAGGAAAAAAAAATTCCTTGATCAAACTCCCATCTCTAAGATACAAAACACCATATTTTCATGATATTTCTACCTTTCCAAAAAAAACAACCAAAAAAACTAAAAAATCACTGGTACCAACTTCAGTGGTGGGCTTGCTTTGACATCCCAAATACTTGGTTAGACTTGCTATTGTACAAACCACGAGTTTTTGACACATGCCATGAAGTAGCAAAAAAAATCAAAAAAATCCCAGGCGAAACAAAATGGATCATAACATTTTTCAGCCCCCTATTGTTCACCTCTGAATCTTAAGCATATCAGAGGAATCGCAGAAAATTTTCTCTAACTTCAGATGGGTCAAACAAAGAGGGTTGGAAAGTTGAATTATTTTATTAATAGTTTCTCGTCAGTGTTGCTACAGTGTAAAGGATGTGGTCCAGCAAGGACTGAAGAATATTACGATGAAATCCCCAAAATCATCTCTGAAAATAAAGTAGCTAAAATGTGGATGAATGATTCTATTTATAGATAAAAATTGGATGAATGTGAAAAATAGTTAACCCGTAAAGGACCAAGGAATTATAATTTTATCATTAAAAAAATCAATTGATCATACTATGAAAAATATATTTCAGATCGCACCCAATTTATATCATTGGAATCAGTGAAGAACATGTGTTGATGAAAAAAAGAAATAAATTTGAATAAAAAGAAATCAACATAAGAACTACTTAAAGGTGCTTAAAAAAACATGAGAATGATCCAATTTGGGTTTCTTGGTGCTTTAGGGGTTAATCCTTAAAGGTCCAGACTCCAGAGAGCCCTTTCTGACCAGTATTATACAGCAATATTCCATTGTATTTGGCATGGTTCCACACCTCCTATGGGTTTAAGACCAAAAGCGAAGTTGGAATTCACATCGACGTGATTTTAATGAGCTATTGGGGTCTCAATTTGAAACTTCCTATTTACAACAAATGTCAAATATATGCCTTCGTATCTACTATCTCCATCAGCCCTTTTACCCCCAAACGTCTAAAAGTGCCTTTGCGGCCAGTAGAATACGGTGTATTTTTCTAGTATTTGGAATGGATCCAGACCTTTTATAGGTTTGAGTTCAACACGAAAGGTGAAATTTACATCAATGCGGTTCTAGTGAGCTATTGAGATCCCAATTTAGAACTTCTTGTTGGTAGCAAATGTCAATTATACAGCCACGTATCTACTATCCCAATGGGACGTTTAGGGGTTAACCCTTAACTCCTAAACGTCAGAGCGTCCAGAAAGTGGACGACTAACAGATTCAAAGCCTTCTCACGTTCTCATCAATGTTTGGATGAAAGTCATCTAATTTTTTGGAGATTCTTCATCAAGTTGTTGTCCTATCTAATGGTTGGATTTAGTCATACTTGATTACATATTTTTCTAAAATTACAAATGTAGAAGTATGTCAAGTCGTTGACCAAGCCAAAATTGCGTTGACTGTAGTTCAAAAGTGGCCTTGCAAAAATGAGGTCATAGATTTAAGAAACACAAAAATTTCAAAAAATCACCATGTTTAAGAGTATCTCATATCAAATTCATTCCAACAAATTTTACTCAAAAAATGTTAAAATTTTATTTGTAATCGAATTTAGAAGGAATTTTTAATTTTAACTTTCAAATTTTATAATAAAATATTGGTTATAGTATCAGTGAATCCAACCGTAGAGATGGAATCTAAAATTCAAAATCTAATACTTTCATTTGTATACCAATTCCAAAATATTCTTCTAAATAGTACTTTATGATGATTTTTCTCAAATTGTCAATTCCAGGGATACCTTGGTACGTTTAGGGGTTAAAGGGCTGATGGGGATAGTAAATATGTTGGCGTATATTTGACATTTGCTGTAAATAGAAAGTTTCAAATAGAGACCTCAATAGCTCATTAAAATCATGTTGACGTGAATTAAAACTTTACTTTTGATCTTAAACCTATAGGAGGTGTGGAACCATGTCAAATACAATGGAATATTGTTGTATAATACTGGTCGGAAAGGGCTCTCTGGACCTTTTAAGGGTTAAGGCATGAAGGGATGCCGTCCTGCAGATGTGCGGCTGGGATTGAGAAAGTGCCCAAGATCAGGGACCTCACAATCACAACAGAGTCGGTGCTCACACATACAGTAAGTTAAGTTAGTTCTATGCAGCGCAATTAGGTCATCGCTCCGCACATCCGAGTGAGTGAGTGCCGACTCACTGATTCTCACATTAGCATTTTGCATCTGCAAATTAAGCCTCTCAAAGTCAGGAATTGGAATTGGGAAGAAAGTGACGACGATGAAGATGGAGGGCGAGATGCTAGAGAGCGTGCTCTGGAGGTCGCATGACATTCAAGCTCGCGTGGCCGAGCTCGGTCGCGCCATCTCCGACGACTTCCACGGCCGCCCGCTTGTCATTCTCGGGGTAATTTCTGACCTCAAGGATTCCAGATTCATGGATTTTTTGCTTTGCGGCGAGGTTTTTAGGGTTTAAGGATTAGGGTTTAAGGGTTTAAGGATTAGGGTTTAAGGGTTTTGGCTTTGTGTACACCGCAGGAGTCCTTATTTGGTCTGTCTCATTTTTTTGTTTTTCACCGATGTGTGTGAGCATGATTTCTGAATTGCAACTCATAAGATATGAATTCATTTGAGTAGCAATTGAAAATTCATGATAAAACCCAATTGAAAATCTTATGAGTTGCAAAATGGTCCGCCCTGTTTGAAGGGGACAGGCTCACGTTTGAAGTATAAAAGCATAGGACAATTATTTTGGGACGAAAAATGCCAAAAAATGGGACAGTTATTTCCGGACAGGAGAAGTAAGGATTTCAGTGAAGAGGCCAATTGAGGTCCTGCTTTTGTAGCATGTTAATTGTTCACCCATAGCTAATATGAATTTCAGTGGAGAGGTCAATTAACGTCCTGCTTTTGTAGGCTAGTTTGTATTCTAGAGGACGATACCCAGCGTTCCTTCCTCTGGGCCTGATTCTTTTATGACCTAGATCCTGATCTCGGTTTCATAAATCTTCAAATCCAAAGTGGAACACGTAGGGTTTACGATAAGTCTGGAACGTCTGCCAGGGGTGTCCTATTTAGGGTCTAATAAAATTTCAATGAAAAAAAAGGGGTGTTTATCTAGCGGTTGATCTCATTGACTATTGGTCTTTATAAAGTGGGTTTCCTATTGGTCTTTGTTGCAGGTAGCAACAGGGGCGTTCATGTTTCTGGCAGACTTGGTACGACACATTGCACTTCCTTTGGAGGTGGACTTTGTTCGGGTTCAATCATACGGAAATGATACCAAGACTTCGGGTGTGGCCAACATCACCACCGACTGCAAAGTGAACCTGCAAGACAAGCATGTTATTGTGGTATGTTGCCAGATAAAACTATCACATGTGAGAGAGTCTATATTTTGATTGTCAAGGTTTATAAGACACATGTACAAGCAAGGAATCTCACTAACGATTATGAATAAATTAGAGAAAGAAGCTGCAATAGTTGTTATATTGTTGTAGATGCAGTTTTCCTCCATCCTTAATCGATGGGCATGAACATCTTTTAGTCCACCTACCTGCAGAGTTGGGGCTTGTAGGCCCTGTGTAGTTAAGATGGATGTTCCCTCTGGAACGATACATAAAAGTACTTTAGAAATTTGCAAGTTAAAGAGCTAGACCAGAAAGTGTGAACTTAGCAGACTCCACTATTGAAGATAGCGCACCATAACCTTTGCTTCGCTTTTTTCCTTGTGGTCCCAGGTGGAGGATATCATTGACACCGGCATCACTCTTGCCAAGTTGGTGAGCCATCTTGCATCCAAAGGAGCGGCCTCTGTGTCCGTGTGCGTGCTTCTTGACAAAGTTTCACGCCGTGTGATTCCTCTCAAGCTTTCAGGCATGGGAAAATGCTACGTGGGGTTTGAGGTACGTACAATCAAGCTTTTCCTCTTCTTCTTTTGAGGTGAAAATGCAGTCATTCTTATTCATGACATTTTTGAGGAGTTGCCTAAACACCCTTGGAATCAAAGAACAGTGAGCTAAGAAAAGGAATCCAAATTCTTGTGCTTCTGTTATGTTTGCACGGCTCACAGTCATGTTTGCATGTGAGCTCATCTGACAGTGATTGCTTGCTTTGGCAATGGAATGAATTGCTTCAAAATTGAGCAAGTTTCTTCAATATTTTAGTGCTCTAGATTCGTCAGTGGAAAGGGTGCCCTCTGTATACTACTCTAGAATGTACTCCCTCTGTCCGGAAATAACTGTACTAGTTTTTGGAATTTTTCAACTTAACGTTTGTTTTGCCAAAAAAATCGTCTCAGTACTTGAAAAAATGGTGTATCTTTAATAGTAGTATGTAGTTTTTGTCACTCTCATGGTCTTCCCTGTTTGAAGTGGTTCACGTTTGAAGTATAAAACATAGGACAAAAACTAGAAATATAAAAGAAGAAGCCAAAAAGTAGGACAATGATTTCCGGACACAGGGAGTAATGTTTGTCACAAGCTCTTCCTGCAAACGTAAGAGCCTTGTATGGTACAAAATTGACAGACAGGCTTGAAATGTAGCTGTAAAATGTACCATAATGATATCTCACCCTCCATGGAAAAACTAAACTGGCTTAAAATAGAATTTGGGGTGGCTTTCCTAGATTGCTCAGAAATCGAGTTTTAATGTTTTAGTGCATTCGATGATATAGGGTCCAGAATGACTATTTTTAGCCAGTTTACTTTTTCCACGGAGGGTGAGATATAATGCTTTCAAACTAAAGCTGTTTATAGTTTTCTTTCAGTAGAGTGTGTATGTAATAGTTTTATGTGTCATTGGTTAGATTGGTTTGCAGCAGGCTTACTCTTCTTTTTCCTTGTTTGCTCTTGTTGGCAGTGTCCAGATTATTTTGTAGTTGGTTATGGAATGGACTTTGCGGAACGATTCCGGAGTCTTCCCTGCATAGGAGTGCTGAAACCGGAGGTTTACCAACAAGCTTCGTAACTTGGTTGAGTGTTGATTCTGCTTTCAGCGGCAAAAATCATCTTCCAACACTTAAAAATGAGGTGGTGTCAAAAATGAACCGACTGAGACCCTTTCCCAATTTTGTTATCCAGGTTCAGTGATTTTGATATGTCAGAAGAGATTGTTTGTACACTACTTTTTGCTAATAGTGCGTGTGGGTTTATAGTGAGGGAGGGTAATTAGTGAAGGTGACACTAAAATGTAAAATCGGTGCAAAATGAAAATTTCAGCCACTCAGAAAAAATTTCAGCCCTCGCCAATTTCATGATTTTGCAAAATTGAGCGTGTCTTTGAAATTAGTACCACACGCACTATTAGCAAAAAGTAGTGTAGTTGCAATTCATTGATTGATTTGTCAGCATTGCACACTTAAATTCCCATTCCACTTCTCTGGTTTGCTAGTTGTCTAGAGTGGATTTTTAATATTTTTGAGTAGTGGCATTGCACCTTTTGAGAACAGTGCCAAAGAAGAGTTATTTAGAGCAAAGTCATGCCAAATCAAGCATAATTAATGTCTGGAAATACATTCTACCCTCCATAATATGATGATATTATTGTTTCAAGCAATACACATGTGACAAGTCATTTTGTGACTAATCTATGCTTGCCACCTTGAAGTTGGGGCTTCCTAAACATGTCATAATAGATGAACGATTGTAATGTCATATGTGAAGACACATAAGAGGGACAATAGAGGGACAAGGAGTGTCTCAAAGTGAAAAGAAACCTTAAACTCACCTTAGACTCGTTTTGAGTTCAAAAAGACTGCAAAACTAGTCTATGGTGAGTTGGAGAATAATCTAAAGCAAGGTCTTGTGCCGCTTTGGGTGTGAAACTTGTGACCTCTCCAATGCTAGAGGAGAGTTCCCACAAGTTTCTCCAAGCCAAGAGACCCAACCATGGGGACTATTCATGAACAATGTTTGTCAAAAAAATTAATTATAGAGAACAAACTCCTCTTTAACTCCTCTTTTGTTTTCAGATAACTCTAATTGTACTGTCATATGTGAAGACAATGGCTCTTGGCTCGAGTAGCTTGCATTTGTTCAAATGAGCTCAACTTTGCAAAACAATATGTTAGGGACTCCTTTATATCAATTGAGAAGGTGCTCAACAAGTCCATTTAATCCCTAAAGGACTTCACCCCTCTCCAGATTTAGAGAATTGCAAAGATCTATTATAAAATGCATCTAGTTGGGATATTTTGAACTTGATGTATGAATAAAAGTTGTACATTGTGAATTCTAGATTCTATCCATACGGTTAAACCAATGATTGCTATCACCAGTATTTTTGTATAAAATTTGAAACTTAAAAATTCGATTTTCTTTTTGTAATTTGATTACGAATAAGGTATTGACAGTCTATGAATGAAATTCGTTGTGATGGGATGAAATGTAATACATTTCACAGAGACTCTCACAACAAATTTCATACATTTTCTAAACTTTCACCAACAATCGCTTCGTAGCAACCCTAAAAATTTGTACTAAAAATTTCACTTTGCCAAAAGTTGACAATTGATGAGAAAAACAATTTCATTTCTGTACATCATCCATTTTTTGAACGGTTGGACGTTTAGGAGTTAAGCTATTGTGCTTGAAATTTTTTAATACCAATTCCACCCACTTGTAGAAGCCATCTTATTGGTTTACAAGTGGACAATTTTACCCATAAAAGACCAAGAAGCCAAGATTGGGTTTCATGTTTTTATAGCATTTTCGAGGTAGTCCTATATGGAATTTGTTTTGTTCAAAATCATTTGGTATTTTTGACTGATGCATGTAATGTTCTTTACTAATTCTGGTGATGAAATTCGGTTCCATCTGAATTAGACATTTCACAATATAATTGATTCAACTTTTCATTTTAAAACCATGGATCCTTAGTCCTTCAGGGGTTAACCCCTTTAATGCCCAGGAGACCAATATTTGGTCACTGCTTGGTGTTTTCTTGATATAGCTCCACGTCTATTGAGAATGGGACTTGGTTGTCTGAAGAACGGAGAAGGGGTCTGCAATGTGCATCTTATGCTAAAAAAACCCTAAAAAATCATCTCACAACACATAAAACAAACTTATATGATTTAGAGTACCATATTGTACAGTACCCACCAATAAGTTTACGTTCATTCAATTTTTCAAAGAATTGAATCAAATAATTAAATTTATAAAAAATATTTATATTTATATTTATATTTATTAAACCATTTGAAGTGTGAAAAATTACTTCTTTGGACAATTTTTGGATCAAATATTAAAAAAATACAATATTTGTATTCAAATTGAACATTTTTGAACTAAAAACTTCAAACATTGATATTTTAGTAAATATGACCCCAAAACTCATGATTTTTGTTTTCATATGATTCTACAAAGGATTTGCATTCTTTCCATTGAAAGTTTTATAAACCATAAGTAACAAAATTTGTATACATAGTTTTTTGAATTAAGCGTAAAAAATGAAGGTTTGAATTTCAAATAAAAATAGATTTTAGAATTATCTTTTATTATCAAAACTCAATTGTATGTGTGGTTCATCTTGTGCACTACAACTTGTCCAAATTAGGCTCAAAGCTTATAATTTTTGTAAATTTTATTGACAATTCTCTGAAAAGTTGAATGAACGTAAACTTGTTGGTGGGTACTGTACAAGAGGAGCCTCTATTCTTTTCTTTCCACTACCTGGGCAATTACATGTAGACACGTGGCCTTTCTTGTGGTCATTCATCTTCCCCAAACACCCCTGCCTGGGAACAACCACTCCCTCACAAAGAATGTCTCTCAACCCAAAGGCTTTTCTTTACTCTGCCTATCTTTCCCCACTTTCTGTACGTTCCTTTTGTACAGTACAAGACACTGTATAATCTTGTATTTGGGCATGCTATTCAACTCTAAATCATAATTTATTATTTTCACAATATGCACAAGGAGCACCCCCTCATCCGTTCTTTAGACCTCATATTTCCATTGTATACAGATTTTGAGTTATTTATAAAAACCTACCACCAGTGACCATATATTGGCCTCCTGGGCACTAAAGGGTTAACCCTTAAACGTTCTCACCTTCCTCAAATTTGGTAGTTTTGCAAAGATGCATTATAAAATACAACTAAGAGAGATATTTGGAACTTGATGTATGAATAAAAGTTGTACATTTTGAATTTTAGATTCTATTCATACGGTTAGATCTACAATTGCTATCATCAATATTTTTGTATAAAATTTGAAACTCAAATTCAAAATTCTTTTGTAATTTGATTACGAATAGGATATTGACAATCTACGAATGAAATTTGTTGATGGGTTGGAATGTAATACTCTAACTGTAGTGATTTTTGGAGATTCTTTTGTTGCTTGATTTTATGAGTTGACTTTTTCAAGAGCATTTTTACACTAAAATCTTCAAAAAAATTAGTGGAACAATGTGGCATGAAATGAGGCATAAAATTTTCACAAATCATCCCCTTTCTAATCGGATCACACATGAAGCTAACTTCCCATAAAAAGTTCAGTAAAAAATCCACACTACAAAAATTGCATGATAGATAAAAAAAACGGAGTTCAAATCTGTTCATCGTCCAAAATTTGGACAGTTGGACGTTTAGGGGTTCACGGTACCTCCACCTTACTTACAATTGACCGTGCAAGTGTCCGGCTCACTCTTCCTTTTCCTTGTTTGCCACGTGATAAACTACCGACACATAAAGTATCTCTGAAGTAAAGGCAATTATTGAAGATGATTGTCTCCCCCAAATAACCCCCAATTCAAGCTCACAAGCGCAAAACACGACTCCACAACCTGGCGAGCCAAACCCAACTTCTACAGAGGCCTTGCAAGAGAGGACCCTTCCTGACTAAGCGGTGGGGAGCATAAAACTCGGCAAGCCCTTCAAAAACACAAAAGGCCAGGGGCCAAGGACAACGGTGGTCATGTCCAGATTATTTTGTAGTTGGTTATGGAATGGACTTTGCAGAACAATTCTAGAGGCTTCCCTCCATAGGAATGCTGCCACTTCCAGAATTCATAGATTCTCTACCTCAGCAGTTACACAAAAACAAAATGAGAGAGTTATACTAAGAAGCCACATTGGAGCACCATTGTCCATAAATTAATCCCCATTATTCACAAAATGCTACTCCGATAGAGTTAATCAAAAAGACTGTCTCAAAGTGGAAAGAAGAATAAACCTTAAGCTCAAAAAGACTGCAAAACTAGTCTATGGGAGTTAGCAAGGCCTTGCATCACCATGGGTGTGGAACTCGTGACCTCCCCAATGCTAGAGGAGAGTTCCCACACATTTCCCCAAGCCAAGTGCCCCAACCATGGAAACTATTCATGAACAATGCTTGTCAAAAATTGTAATTGCAGGAAGACAACTCCACTTGAACGCCACTCATGGACCAGTTCTCTTTTCGGATAACTCTAATGTTCAAAAAGTACATTTTAAGAGCTTTGACTCTTCTGAAGCTTCCTAATGTTGGCCAGAGCAAGCGCCATCTTCTGCTGTCAACGCTACACCAAAAGGAGATGGCGTTTACTTCCAACGGATCCACTGTTGGCACTGCCTCAGCTCAATTATACACTTCGCAACGATTATTGCGTTTTGCTGATACATGTGCCACAGATCCCTCCTGCACACAATCTGTACTACACAACTCCTGCAAAAGTTTCCACTTCACTTTTGCCAAAACCACCAAAGATTGCAGAATGTGCTAATCCCGGACTGTATCTATGGTCTCCAACCTTACAATGAATCCCTAGAAGCTCTGGAAAAATATCAAGTCAGGTGTTCTGAAGTGGGAAATCAGCCCACATTTTCCAAACCTTGAAAAGGGGTGGACACAAAAGTTCCCCTTGGAATGAAAGTTAAGCTATGATTCTGTATTGCACAGACCTTGAATTCTGGAAGATGATCTTCAAAGAGGAACAAATTGATGTTACTTACTTCTTCGTCGTAGAACTCTCCCTTCTGATGGTGGTGTAACAGACTCTTTACCTTTAGAGGAGCTGGGCTCCAAATCATCTTCGCTATCCTCATCCCCAGAACTGCTTTTCCTTTTACTCTTCTCCTTCTTTGAGCAAGAAGAAGAGCCTGCTCCATTCGTGTTGGCAGCAAATTTCTTCTTCATGAACGCAAAATCATCATCGTCGTTTTCGTTGTTTTTCCCTTTAGCTCTTCCTGCCTTGCCCCCATCCGCTTCATATATTTGAATCTTAGTAGTTTTCTTCACCTCGATTGTTGTGTCCTCGTCTTCCGGAGCCTCTTCAGTAACATCTTTTGGCCTCCAGATAAACAATGACCTGCGATTGGCAGAAAACCACTAGGGTGAGAACATTTCCACGCCACGGCTATGAATCAAGAAACCAAATGAAAAATAGGACACAACAATCAATAGCATTCAGAGCCTTAAGAAGTTGGAAAAATGGTACGAAATTGCTGCAATAGAACTGAAAATTCAAATGTATTAACCTCTAAGTGCCCAAGCTAAAACTAGAAAGTCCACTTTGAAGGCTATTAGTCAATTAATGTAGCTTTCAAAATATACTAGTGTGGCTGTGCCGCTGGCCCACTGTTGCCTGTGATTTAACCATGCTTTTACCTCTTCTTTTTTAAGAATAATTTATCCATAATTTAATTCAATTTATGGTGACGAAATTCAATTAAAAATCCATAACTTCCACACCATAGTCTCAAAAGCCATGAAACAACTTCGGTACACCCCTTCTCGTTGAAGGCTTTCCAACGATACCAAGAACGCGGCCAACAACCTCACAGTCTAGGAGATCTCAACGTAACATACAAACAAAACAAAACAAACTACCTTCCTTAATGTACATTCCTATCATTCACAAAATGTAAAGTATAATTTCTGCTTTCCAATGGTACATTTTATTACCTTACTAAATGATTTATTTCAACTCCTATAGATATGGCCACTTTTAGCCATTTGAGAACTTGGGGATTAATTAATATTCACAAGCTAGTTCTCGACATGCAAAATGATTCATTCGATGTAGGAAGCACTCACCGAGAACTCCCTGTCGCCATACAATCAAGCCTTGGGTGCAATTTATTGACCGTGCAGATGGTAGTGATGCTGTGGTCGTAGACTTGCTCCACAAGCCGCCCGTCGCTCATATCGATGAAATCAATAGGATGCAGAGCCACTCCATTAAAATTATCACTGATGTAGCGACCAATCACTGCCAGACATTCTGATCGGTCCTTGGGATCCCATTCAGCTTTGAAGGACGTGATGTACCTATTGAAATTATGACTGTGGACAATCTCGCGACTTGGTTCGGATAGATCAGCACACAAATTGTCCCAGACGCGAATGCGATTGTCTAGACAAGTAGTCATTATTTTGTTCCCAGTGATTGGGGAGAAATATGCAGCAGTCACCACTCGTGGATGAGCCAGCTGAGCTAAACAATTGTCGGGGCTCAACATCCTCAAGTCCCAAATCCTCGCCTGCGTGTTTCACAAAATCAAACAAGAATGCTCATTCAAATTAATTGTTTCATTTGTCAGTATTCTCCAATCAATCATTTACTCATATATATATCCGCTTTATAATGAAAGTCTATTCAAGATTTTCTGAAAAAGATCTTGCAAATAATGTTTACCATCGAATAAAAAAAGTAGGGCATGCTTTCTTCTTTCTGCTAATGTATTTCGCTACCTCCCTTGAAGTTTCCTAAATGATTCATTTCCAACTTCTATTGATATGGAAGCGGCCACTTTTGACCATTTAGGCAATGAGAAGTTCAGAAGCACGTACCATATGATCATTACCACACGTGAGGAAAAGATCAGAGTCAACAGGATGGCAATCCACCACTTTGGTACCCTTCTTATGTATAGCGGTAGGTTTTCCCAAGTCCTTGTTAGCACGTGTATCCATCCTGTGAGAACAGCTTATTGTAAGATACCTTCTCAACAAAAAATTCTATATATCCCTTAAAGAACATACTAAGCCCCTCGGGCTTAGTTTTCTCAGTTTTCAAACCACTTTGACCATGAATTGCTAATGATGGAGAAATGTTTTTGTGAAATATTTTTTTCAGGCATCATTCTTGACAAGAATAGTATGAACCTACATTTTTAGAATGTAAATTACTTCTATATTTTGAAGTTAAGAGTTCCAGGGAGAAGCTTACTGGTAGAGAAATCCAAAGTTGTCTGCAGCCAAGGCTAACTCTCTCCGGTAATTTAGATCCATGGAATGAAGCATTCGCCATGATGAAGGACCCTGCAAAGATAACCACAGCTAATGACTTAGTGTATATGCTCCTTATCCCTAATCAAGAAGCTTGAAGAAAGTGCAGATCTACTAAAATCATTTTCCATTTAACGAAACTTACCGCCCATCCATCGGGATTGAGGTCAAGGATGGTGCTAGATGTCCCCGACTCTAGATCCGTGAAGCAAACCTTTCCATCTGCGGAGGCAGTGTACATCATGCCCTCCTGCTCGGGATGAAACCTGCATAAGAATCATAACAATTCTCTATTTTAACAACATTGCAGATTGATAAAAATACCTGCAATGACACATATGTTAGTAATCTTATTTCCTACTTTATAATTATTTTTCAGTGAATGATGTACTATGACGAATCGAACCCCTTTGAAAAATGGAAGGTATATCAAAAAGGGAAGTACACACTTACTTGATATCATTAACCAGAGCTGCGTGAATATCTTCATGCACCGTTTTGTTGAAAACCTTCTCGAAGTCCCATATACCCACTTGACCTCTCTGTTACTCAATATCCAAAATCAAAAACTTGTAAGAACAAAACATTTCAAAATAATGCCAAGCTTCTCTTTAAGATTGTGTACAAGAAGATTGAGGACATAATCTCTTTTCCACAAGCTCATTACCTTGTCGCCAGAAATTAAGATGCTGTCATTTGTAGGATGGAACTCCAAATGTGTCACCCGTCGGCTATGCAGACGAATGATGGCACTGTCCACTTTGTTCGGAATCACTTGTGGAAGTTGCACCTAATGAATGAATTCATCATATGCAGAATTAAAATGCATCGCTTTATTTAACTCATATGTCACAAGTTTGCTAAACATGAGAAATACATTGATGGGCTGCAACATGCTACTATTGCTTCTAACACATCTCATTTACATTGATCACCATAGCTTTCTACATTGCTTAGTCTCTCTGTAACAATAAATATGGGGCAAAATGGCTTACTGCAGGTAAGTTGCTGCGAAGCTGTCGCTCATGAACAAAGTCAAGAAGGCCCAATGATTGCCTACGATGAGCAGCAACAACACCGTGCTCTGTTGCAGTCCTGTGCGGACATGTGAGCGTTGTATGACCTGCAAAAATAGAGAAAAAACACTCACTCAAGTTAATTTTTCACTCTGACAAGGCACCAAATTCCCTCCAACATTCCAGTCGTTGATTCAATCTCTCTGCAATATCTTGTAAAGTCTAGCCAACACTCTCTTTTGAAGAACCAACCAAATGGAATGACCAGTGAAGAAAACTAACCAGGTTTTTTGCAAAGATAGCAAGGCTTGTTGGGACAGTCCAGGTATATAGAACCCACGAAACCAGCTTGATGGTCTTTCGCCTTGCATACCTGCAACATCAACAAGGCATTGTAATCAAATGACAGTTTCTCCCATTACTCAAGAAGGCTTTCAATTATGTACTCCCTCCGTCCCACATTACATAGGACATTGGGATCGGAGCAAAATATTAAGGATTTATTGCAAGATTTTGCCTACATTCAATTATAGAAAGCTTTTGTATCCAATGTACTATGTGTGAGTAAAATCTCACACCAAGTGAACGTTCCTTCCCACCGCAACATGTAAAAGATGAGAGGCTTATTAGCATGCTTATTAGATTATTCAAATAGAACATTGCTCATAGCACACAAAAGCAAAATTTGAACCTCAATATCTTGCTTGTTCTTTCACTAAATGAGCCAAATAAACATTCTACCTTCCTTCAAGTACATCTTTTGATTCCAAGTGGTTCGTGTGCTGTGAACATTTGAAAATTGGTATCATTTAATTAGGGAAAAAAAAAGTAATCCAAAAGTGCCAAGTAATTTGGGATGGAGGGAGTGTATTATTAAAGATCCAGCAAAATGTGCACACAACACAATCATGCATTAAAAAATGACTACTAACGAGCTTCATGATTTCTGATCAATCTTCAACAAAAAGAAAAGAAAAGAAATTCTCTATCCGACAGAGAATGGAGTCAACAAACCTTGCAGTAACCCTGCCCCTTGAGACTGATAGTAATCCTTCCCTTGACCTTCTTCGTCACCTTCTTCTTTTCTTCTTCCTCTTCTTCCTTTTCCTCTTCCTCTTCCTTGTCCTCCTCGTCCTCCTCGTCCTCCCCTACATAATCCTCCTCATCGTTCGGCGCTTCTTCCACAACTTCCTCATCGTCCTCCTCCTCCTCTTCCGACGACTCATCGCTCTCATTCTCCCGTTGCACCACCATCATCCGCTTCTTTAATGCCGACCTCGTCATGGTCATCCTGATCAAACAACAGAGCAGCTCCAACAAATCACTAAAACCCTCGCAAAATGCTAAAACCCTGGCCAAATGCTAAACCCTGCCGCATGAGTCTATCCAACGAATTGTTTTAAAAATTTATGAGAAAAAGAATTGACGATGGACAATCCGTAGTGCCAGGAGACATGAATTCTATTGAGCATGCACGACAAGTGAAACTTGAGTGTGGCCAAGTGGGCGACATTCTCGGCATTTATGAGCAAAGTCCAGGACCCACCGCTGTTACGGATCAACGATCAGGGCGGAACTGCCTGAAACCATGGAGAAAATCGTCAAGTCAACACCGCAATTTTGGAGTTGACATGGATCGATGCTGTGAGGGCGAGGAGCTTCAGTGACAAGCTTCAGGAAACTAAAACCCTAATTCAGGGTTTAAAACAAAACGGCGCGGTTTGAATGGGGGGCGTGATATCTTTGGCATGTGTAGATTTGGCGGGGTTTCGACGTGGCAATGGGGGAGTCGGCCAAGTCTGGTGGCTTGTGGCCAAGCAATATCTTAACCCCCCAAATGTCTTCACTCCTCTCTCTAAATTTGGAGAATTTCAAAGGTGTCTTATAAAATGTAACTACGAGGGATATTTTGAACTTGATATATGAATAAAAGTTGTACACTTTGAATTTTTTGATTCTATTCATACCGTTAAATTTATGATTATTGTCAACAATATTTTTGTATAAAATTTGAAACTTAGAACTGAAAATTCTTCTGCAATTTGATTACAAATAAGATATTAACAATTTATACATGAATTTTTGTGATTGGTTGAAATGTAATATTCTAAGAGTATTGACTTTTGGAGATTCTTTGGTTGTTTAATTTTACGAGTTGACTTTTTAGGAACACTTTTTACGCTGAAATCTTTGAAATTTTGGGTGAAGACCTTAAGAATGTTCGAGAAAACCGATCGGCCCAAGATCCTATAGGATCTTAACCGATGAAGCTAAAATGTCTCCCCAAATTGTGGTAAGAGTTCAGCGCCAAACTCGGGGGGTTCACTGGCAAAAATTTTAGAAAGTACGTGCGATAAAAAATAGGGTTCAATATATTCATTGTAGATAATTTTTGTAAAAAATGTACATGTAAAATAGGGGATTTAAAAAAAATGAAACATGTTTACATGTAAAATACCATCACATATAATATTCTCAGGCTTTTTACATGTAAAATACCATCACTTATAATATTTTTTGCAAGGTAAATAACCCCCCAAATAAATAGGTCATTATCGCAGGTGTATGCAAAATATGCAAGGAAGTGCCCTCCCCGAGGCGCCAAAGGATGTTGAGAGTCCAAAGCAGTTTGGATTTGAAATAGAGAATAAAATATAGAAATCAAAGCCTTCAACTGGCCATAATGTTAAGCCTCCAAAGGCGAAGTCAAAGTCTAAGCCTTGGTCAAAATAGTGTGAAGCTTCGTTTTGGAAGTCCAAAGACCAAACCATCGGCCACCCATAATGTGAAGTCCCAAAGGCCAAATCCAAAGTCCAAACCTTTTATACAATAAAAAATCCCACTAGTTCATCAAAAGAATTCAACGGCCTCTCAACCATAGTTTAGGTTCTATTCTTGTTCGACCCAAACTTACCTTGAGAGACCATCACTTTGGAGCCAAAATGGTCAAAATGTATTGTCATGTAGGCATTTTGAAAGGCGACGGCCTTAGTTTGGACTTTAATTTGCATCTCGTGTGAAGGATCGAGAGGACAAAAGCAACCGCCTTTGGGCTTTCTTGCAATATGATTGGTGGAATTGAACGGCCCCTTGACCTTCGGCTACAATGTGAACTGGCCCTTAAGCCCTAAAAGACCAAGTGTACACATTGTGTCCAAGGATAATTTCATTACTTTAAAAACTTATTTGAAGTCCATAATTTTGATTCAATGTAAACTAGAGAATTATAAATGTCCATTACGAGAACACAAAAATCCTTCAAGACTTGCAACTACGTTGATCGATCCACCGGAAAAAAAGTAAAACATCAACGTAGATGAATTTGGGACATGGTAGTTAAAGAGATTGATGACCTGGAGGGCATTTTCACACTAGGACGTCACATTTGTCAAAAAGAAAAGTGTACAATATGTAAAACATTTGTCATTACTGCATCATTAACACTATATAATAATTACCAAAAATGTTTAAATATAATTAAAATTTAATCTTTTCATAATACATGGAATCTTTTTTATATATTTTATATTATTTTGGAATATTCCAAAATAAATTTGAAAATTTTACACATTTTATTTTAATAACAATCACAAACACCGGATCAACGAGTCATCAACAAGTCACTTCATCCAAACATAAATATTTTGGAATCAATCATTGTTGTTTTATTTAATTTTAAAACACCACTTTTTGTGAGCACCTAGATATAGTACATCTTTGTATGCTCCTAAAACTTCAAAAGTTGATCATGGTTCTAGAATTTATGAGAAAGTTTGTAGTGAATGAACTGTTGATTTTGCTCAATTTTTTTAAAAAACAACTCATGATCAAACCTTATAATCATGTAATATATATGGTAGATTGTTTTAAAAATTGATATATTGTCTCACAACTAAGTTCTCTTTGAGCTTCAACGGTGAAGGTTTTTACATTAACACTAATCTAGAGATACAACTGCCTTTTTGAAAGCATCACGAGAAAATGATAAAATTTTACGGATGATCATGGTCCTTAAGGAGTTAATCTAAGGTGCAATATGATAGTTTGAATGAATTAGCAAATTGATTCTAAATATATCCCAAATTGAATCATAATTTTTGGAGTTGTATTGAATAAATTATGAATTTTCAAAGTTCAAGGTCTAGGCTCGGGGAGGGCACTCCCTTGCATATTTTGCATACACCTGCGATAATGACCTATTTATTTGGGGGGTTATTTACCTTGCAAAAAATATTATAAGTGATGGTATTTTACATGTAAAAAGCCTGAGAATATTATATGTGATGGTATTTTACATGTAAACATGTTTCATTTTTTTTAAATCCCCTATTTTACATGTACATTTTTTACAAAATTTATCTACAATGAATATATTGAACCCTATTTTTTATCGCACGTACTTTCTAAAAAATTTGCCAGTGAACCCCCCAAGGGTCTAGGTTGCCTATTTGCGACAATAGACTTGGGTTGAAATTGACTGTGAATATGTTTTGAAGCATTATGAGGAGATTTCGGACAAAACATAGTTCCCACAAATAAGGTGAGGCCAAGAAGTACTTTAAAGTCATAACTATCTTAGTGATTGTTGATTTTTGGCATAGTAGAGTGTCATTGATGAAGTAATTATAGGAGTCTCTTTACGGTCGGCATCAATTTATAGGTCATTCACCTTAATAAAAGCCAACTTCTATGGGTTTGAGAAATCGCTCATGGAGGTTGGCTAAACTTTAGGAGATATTTTAAGCCTTCATAGGGCCCTTTGTTGTAATATGGTGTCATAAAAAAAATCAAAAAACCCAATTAGACGTGGATGGCCATTGTCCACGTAATATCGGATTTTTTAAAATTTAAAATTTAAAATATATATACATATAAATTAATTTCTTAAAAATTACCTTTCTCTATCAGATCTGCTGCTGCACATTTCAAAAGGAAGGAGCCTTTTAAAGGCACTAATTCTCTCCTAATGGAAGGGAAAACTTTGCATCTAGATTAATATCTAAGGTTGACAAAAGGTGTCTAATGTCCCAGATATCAACCGTGGTATTATGAGGCCCAACTATCATCTCGGGTGCATGTGACTTGGCATCTAGACGATGGGGTTCCAAACCCGCATCGCTCCTTATTACCTCATCAAGATCCACTAGTATCCAGTTCACAACATCATCTTTGAAGTCACGAAGAACATTATCCCACTTGATGCCTCTGTGCATGAATCCATTTCTGTGCAACCAATATAGTGCTTCATACAAACATTGGAGACATGCTACCAGTTCATGTTAGCTGGGTTTATCCATGGAAGTCCCTGAGAATAATCAATGAGTCAAAACAAGATCTAGAGAGAGTAGGGAAGAGTTTACTTGACGTATTTGTTCCTAACCAGACTTAGTAAGCTATGACGACTTCTACTACCAAAACAACCTTGGTGTCCTTGGATATTGTCATAATTTGGGAAAATGATTTAGAGGACAGGGAACACTGGGCATAGGGTTGATTTCAGCTATAAACTTCAAAGACAACAGAAACTCAGAAAGAGACACACACAAAGAGAAAAGGGAGTTTCTAAGGTAGCTCACTGATAGAGAATCCAACTAATTTGTTGATTCGGTCGCGTTGACCGGGACACTTTTCTGTTGATTTGATCAATTTTTTGTTCAAATCAACAGAAAAGTGTCCCAGTCAACGCAACCGAATCAACAAATTAGTTGGATTTTCTAGTAGTGGCTTTAAGTATTCTATGTTAGCTCTTAGATTCAGTGGGTGGCTAGGAGAATATAGATAATCTTTCTTGCATAAGGAAGACTTTAATCACTGTTGTCCAAGACAATATAGTCACTTAGTAGGTAAAGACAGCTCATGGCTAGACACTGTTCAGTAAAGCTTTTGGAGAGAATAGAATTGAGGTTCGCCTCCTATAATAAGATAAACAAGCAATGTAGTGTAAAGGCTAGACATGGAGATAGGACTAGAGAGGAGATTGTCTCTCATTCGTTAGTGTCCAAGGATATGATAAGACGATCAAGCAGTGCATAGCAAGGGACTATAACATAGACTAGTATAGGGAGAGTGAAACTGTCATTCATTCTTTGAAGTTCAAGGATATGATAAGAGAATCAGCAAGGAAGTTAACCAAAACAGAGAAGAAGACTGAAAATCATTCTTTGGCCTCCATGGATATAATAGGGTGAAAGCACGAAAAACTATACCAAAAAGTTAGTCTGCTATACTAAAATCATAATTGTTTTGATCAAAGGCTATAAATTTATATCAAAATATATTGTACTTTAAATTTAATTTCATGAAGCCCTCTAGAGTTCTAATAGGTAATTGAATCCAAATTTTCAAAACAAAATCTTCAAAAAAGTTTACAAAAAGTAGTGTTTGAAAATGAATGTCTAAATCCAATCACGGTTGCAAAATTCATGGCCTTAAATACACTCAACATAAATATAATTTTTATGACCTTTGAGATAATGATAGAATTGAGGTCCTTGTCCAGAAGAAAGTAGAAAAAAAATATGTTTTGATATAAATTTTGCTTGTTTTATATCAACTTTGTTGATTGTACGTAACTACTTTTTCAATTTTGGCCACTTCTACGTCAATATAAAATTTATAACTACTTATTGAAGATCATTTTCTCAAATTTTTTTGGTAGACTTTATAAAACAATAGGTGTTTTATTTTATTGTTATTTTTTTTTTTTACGAAATTCAAATTTATAATGTATTTTTGAACCCTGCATTGTTGAATGGTCATAAGAGTTAGAGGTGGTACACTTTTTTGTGCTTTCACCCAGTAGCTATAGTAGCACCTCACATTCTATTTGAACTATTGTAAGTTTTTAAATTGAAATTTAACAGCGAGACTAAAAGGGCCGCTGATGAAAGATAATTTTCATTCAATTCAATTATGTACTTTACTCTTGGACTTGTTGTTTCACTATGATTTTAGCCTCCACAATGGACTTCAAAATTTGATTGAAATTACACTCTTTGGTTGATTTAATATTTGATTTAATTGTTGTCTACAAGTGGATCTTTTTATGGTATGATCACTATGGTGGGCACAATATTGTAACCTCTTTTTAAAAAAAATTGGTTGTTATTATTTTTCAATAATTTCTAGCTAATAAATTTATGACAAAAGCAATTGATATGTGCTCGCAAACTTAGGTTGCTATTTGTTTTTAAAACTCAAAATTTCAAACTACTATAAATTATATTGACTGTCAATTGTATTTATTGAAATGGGCACTCGTACCATGAAAACACCCAATTATCATTGAGAACTTAATTCCTAATGATGATATAGGTTTTTTCCGGCTTTAAGGTACTCTAAGTAAACTATCTAAATCCCATACACTAAACCATTCATTCCACGGAGATAGGTCCTATATTACACCATGTCCTACATTACATCCACAGTAATAGGCGCAGTTTTGCTAAATTTAAAAATTTAAAATTTGTGCTCACCGCTCTACGTTCACAAAATAGCATTCTTGGGTGCGTGATCTGATAGATGAGGCATAGCTCTCCATATACCTGTGGAGCCCCCAATTTCTGCAAATCTATCAGATATGTAGAATCTGTCCGATCTAGAGCAGATCATGTCAGCAGAATTCCTCCAATTGTTCATGTATATCTTTTCTGATCTAAACGTCTAAATTTGTCCGAGACAAATGTGTCGTGGAGGCCAAAGTGTAGAATCATTTGGTTCTAAGCTCTGATTTTTGGATCCCCTCTGCCAATGGTCTCTACTCCTCCCAATTTGTCCTCTAGTTGTTCTATCATGTAATTGCATTGGTGGTACTATTCTACCACTAGACCACCGGTGCGATTACATGATCTTGATAGTCCAAAGCTTCATATAATTGAGAAATCACAGTCAATGCCACCAAAACCATTGCATCCATAGATGATTGACTTTCCATTTTAAAATTGTTTGAAGGCATTCATTCAAATTCTCTTTCATGGTGCTGGCATTCAAATCCAAAGGCAGACGGTCCAATATACAAGTGCTGGTGATTGTCCGGAAAACGACATGGGAGGGGTGTCAAAATTTGCAACTCTCCTCCTGCAAAAAGAGACGATTCTGAAAACAAGACTGAAGTGGCACGACAAGGGTTTGATTTTTCTACACGATTGTTGGGTTGTGAATCACGTTGAACCCAATTTAGAAAATGGGAGAGAGCTTTCATAGGAGAGTTGCAAACTTTGACATCCCATACTTACTCTGCTTAAAATGTGGTAAACCGCATGATCGAAGTTATAGTAAGACTTTTATTCAAATCAAGAACGACACTTGGAACGACACTTTGGAATGTCATTATAATGCATCATAATGTCGTTCTAATGCGCTCTATAATGATGTTCTTACAATGCTGTTCTAAGCACCTACTTCCACTTATGATAGGGCACCTAGGGAGCTGATGCCTTGGGTAGATTAAACCAAACTGTCGAGTTACCCCTTTCTTCGACATGCTTGTTTAGAAGATTATAACACAATGCATGTTTGTCTAGCAATGGAGCTGGTGTGCAGGCCAGTCGTAGATATGCTCAGGCTGACCTTTGGGGTGCCGGATCAATGACAAGCCAAGAGCATCTACAAACCAAGGGCAGTTGCCATCATCACACATGGGCTCTCGCATCGGAGGAATTGGCATGTGGTTCTCCCACATGATGAACTTGCCATTGTATAAAGCCTTGCTGCATAGATTGCCCTTCTTCTTCTCCGTGCTCAAGGTACACATCGACCGGTGTTGGATGTTTGCGTTGAAGGAGAATTTGTACGCCTCCCTGGCCACACCAAAAAATTAAATTATTTGCAAAGTTTTAACCTTCCTGAGCTGTTGTGAGAACTCAACCTTCTCCACCATAGATGCAAACCAAAAGCTGACATTCGTTGTAGAGAGCATGCATGATTGGTGTTTAATGAGTGGCATATCTTCCTTTTCCAAAGGTGTTTATACTACTCAAGTTTTATTTTTAGTTTAGGAATGTTATATAGCTAAAAGAGACAATTTCTTGACTAATTTTGTTGAAGGAGCTTCTGGAAGCAATTAGCCAAAGTGCAAGCCAAAGGAACCATGGTAGAGAAAAACAAAAATGGTTGCTTATTTAGAATGTAAAGAAAGCTAAAAGAGACAAATTTTTCATTTTTGATCTCCAATACTCTATGGATATTGGCTTTCCAAACACCCTGTGGGATTCACACATCAAAATGAGCCAGAAACAAATCAAATATAGTAAATTGTTACAGCGTCATTGCCTGGGCAGCACGAGGTGCACCCCGACATCGGAGTCACACTGAACTGTGAGATTGTAGACTGGGAAGTTGTTATGGATAGTGATGTTGATGGTAGATGGCTCCGGATAGTGGGCAGCTGCGAGATGGGCCATAGTTGTTATAGCCATAGTGACCACCATGAAAGTCAACAGACTAGCCATGAACGATGGCTTTAATTAATAGGTCTGCACCACATCCAATTGCAAAAAATTCAATACCATGCAAAAACAAAGCTTGGAGTCAGACCTAATATGACATGTCAAATGACAACCAAACCCATTTTTGACATCTTCTGAAACCTTCAGTGTGCACACCGAAGCCTATGATGCCCTCGTCAAGCAAACCAGGCTACAAACAAAACAAAACTCATAGTACATAATGCAAGCTCTAGGTGCTGGAAATGAAAACTGTAATGGAAGAAACGGAGCTCACAAAATGTGTTATCCCTGCAATGGAACTGAAGATGGAGAATGAATGACCAGGCAGACAATGGCTGTGCTTCATAGTGTTGGGATTGCGGTACTCCATGTGCCAATTGGGAGAGCTGAGCCTTCTGATTGTGAGTGTGCAAATCTCCAGCTTCCATGCGATTGTGCTAATCTACTGACAAGAGGAGTATTGCTTTTTTTTACGTTACAGAGACATACATGGACGCATATTCGCAGCTAACCTCAACTTCACTGTCCTGCACAGAATCACTCGTATATCCTCTCTCTATCATCTTCCTCCATGAAAAGAGTGAATTAATACACTGATTTTTTTTTGCTGCTTCCATCAAAATTAGTAAACCAAGAATTGCAATAGTGACAGTGTACTACGCAGAAAGCTGCATTAGATATCATTCAAGCAGATCCTTTTCAATGTTGTACCCTAAACCCTAAAACCCTAAACCCTAATTTGACACTCTAGGAGACAGTGAGAAAATACTTGAAGATCGAAACAGCCATCTAACATGTCAAGACGTAAAGCTCCATTTTACATACTGGCCACGGTGGTTTAGAGAGCTCTAAGAAATTTGAGTAAAACCCTAGGACACTGTGGCTATGGTCGATCATGCAATGTCAACATGACCATGTTTCAGTTTTACAACATACAGCATTCGGAAGCATTGTAAACAAAGATGCAACAATTAGGGCAAAATGATCGACTCCATGAATCATCAATCACCCTTTAGAAATTTGAGCTAAACCCTAGGACATGTCCCATGGCTATGGCCGATCATTCCACATCGACATGAGCACCATTCCCAGTTTTACAACAGGTGCAGCATTCGGAAGCATTGTAAACAAAGATGCAACAATTAGGGCAAAATGATCGACTCCATGAATCATCAATCACCCTTTAGAAATTTGAGCTAAACCCTAGGACATGTCCCATGGCTATGGCCGATCATTCCACATCGACATGAGCACCATTCCCAGTTTTACAACAGGTGCAGCATTCGGAAGCATTGTAAACAAAGATGCAACAATTAGGGCAAAATGATCGACTCTACATACAAAAACAATCATCATTTAACACAAGAAATTTGAGCAAAACCCTAGGGCATGTCCGATCATTCTGAGATTGCATTAGCAACATTCCCAGTTTTACAACAACATGCAGCATTCTGAAGCATTGTAAACAAAGATGCAACAATTAGGGCAAAATGATCGACTCTAGATACAAAATCAATCATCAATCACCCTGTAGAAATTTGAGCTAAACCCTAGGACATGTCCCTACGATCATACATGAGCACCATTCCCAGTTTTACAGTTCGGAAGAACAAAGATACAGCAATTAGGGCATAATGATCGACTCTACAATCAGCTTGCACCTTGACAGATGAATTATGAAATGCACGATCAATACTCATCGATCGATCCACTATGATGTTTTCAGACCAGGTGGTGGAGGTGGTGGTGGAATCGGCTTGACGATGTGTTTGATGTAATTAGGGTTGGTGATGATGTGTTTGAAGTAGTTTGGATTCGTGTCGTCGTCTTCGTCCGTCTCGGACCGGCAACCATGGCCAGTGAAGAGCAGAATCGGCTCCATAGAAGAAGTCCCGGTCGATGTGCGGCTCAAATTGTTATAGTGCGGGACCTTCAAGCTCTCTGCGTTCAGGGTGTTGTAGGCAGGTGGTGAGCCTTGAGAATTTGAGGACGAGTCGGATCGTGGAATGCTCAAGGATGTGTAGCCGCTTTCCATTGTGGACGTTCGACTCAGGATGTGGTGGTTGCTGCCACGGCCTGGATTAGGGTTTGCGTTCTGGTAATCTTGGGATGCTCTATCGATGCCATAGCTGTTGCTTGTAGGGCTTGCTTTCCCACCTGCAGCATAACTCATGTATGTGTTCCATCTTCCCCTTGAGCTTGAAGTCTGTGGTGTCGAATTGTTCTGCAAAAAATCCTGACCTGGATTAGGGTTTGCATTCGGATGGCCCGAGTTCAGATTGCTGCCACAGCCTGGATTATGGTTTGCGTTCTGGTAATCTTGGGACGTTCTATCGATGCCATAGCTGTTGCTTGTAGGGCTTGCTGCAGCATTATTCATGTAGTTGTATATGTTCCATCTTCCCCTTGAGCTTGAAGTCTGTGGTGTCCATGGCGGAGAGTTTTTCTGCAAAATATCCTGACCTGGATTAGGGATTGCATTCTGATGGTCCGAGTTCAGGTAATCTTCTGGCTTAGGAGGATGCTTCGGGGACGCTCTGTCGACGCCATTGCTGTGTGTGTCAGTTCTCCCCCTTGAGCTTGGAGTCTGTGCATAACTGTAACGCAAAAAATCCTCACCGTGCTTCGCAGGAGAGTACATGTGCGGCATCATCGGAACCTCCCGAGAGCTGGCTTTCTCAGTTGTTGGAGGGGGGAATGGCAGTAATTGAGAAGAGGATGGTAAGCCGTGCGAGATTGGTGTATATCGTCGTGGTGTGGATAGATGGTTAAACCCCTCCTCCGGTCGGTGATCAACGCGTGTGCGAATTGGCTTGAAGCCCTGCTCAACGGAGATTGCTTGATGCGCTTGGCTTGCTTCTGAGGACGAGCGATGGCCTCGAGAGTCTTCTGGAGGCTCAGGATAGATTGCACTCTTCGGTCTGTCTGTGACTCCATGGCCATGGCTATGGCGTCGTGGGTAGGAACAAAAGGAACAGGCACAAACTTCATGCAAACGCCATATGCCATATGCATTGTACAGGAAATTTGGCGCGCCGCCATATGCATTGTACAGGCTCCCTCGCCTTGACAGGCCTGATACATGGGATTTGTGATCGCCACTCTTGATGGAGGTAGGGTTTGAAGAGATTTGTGTTGCGACAGACTGGCACGATCCGGGAAACGCATCTGTGACATTCTTGCAACTGAGGAACCTTCTCTCTTTCGTGACATGATGCTTCATAGACTTGATTTGGAGTATGCTGCCACGGGCGCCTCTCGCTAGGATCAGGGAGGCTTTTCCTGCAGGCACCTTGCTGGTGTGTTTCTCGTCGCCTTCCAAAACGCCTCACATTCTGAGCAGCACACGGGCGCACGGAGATATTCACTGGCTGGAGGTACTTTGTTTGACTTGCCATCGTACTCGTATGCTTCGGTGTGTAAAGGTCCTCTTTGTTTGCCGCTGGAGATTGCTGGCTTGGAGTTCTCATTCGCGAGCTGCATTTGGCAAAAGAGCTACACCATGAGAAACTGCAGCCAGTTTGTGATCCAGAACTACACTCAACCCTCTCTAATGACACTGCTTTGAGGGGACAAATGCACTCACATGTGTTCGTATCCAATCAGATGTGTACACAACATGAAAAAGTCTGAGGAGATATCGGGAATGTGCAATTACAGAGGGGGATGAGTGTAGCAGTTTGCCATCCACCAGGCCATATTTTATCAGCGACGTCCCTGATGCATGATTCATGAAGTGCCAAGGAATTACGAAACGAGTTCCAGAGGCACGTATAAGTATTTATTCGCTTGAGCATCACGGGTCTCTACAGACGTGGGCCTGGATTCTGTACCTCGCAACACGTGAATCTTGACCAGCGACATTCTTTGATTTATTAAACGGCTTGCACACAATGATACTATTGACAGGTATGCACTACTCAATTCAATAGCATATGCAATCTAAAGAATCAATCTCAAGTATGCATTTTCTCACCGTATTCTTTGATGCTTGTGTCATTGTCGTTGTTTGAAACAGAGGCACTCCTTCCTGCTCCACTGCACAATCATATACCCGCAAGGATTGTCTTTAAAGAAGCCTGAATCTTCCTCCCATGAGGTCAACACTTGTCGAGGTTTTTGGGCTCCGATCAAGTGCTCAATACCCACTAATATACAGTCTATTAGACGAGGAAACCATCATCTGAGGCTTTGACACCATGTTCTAGAAAGGAGGCTATTTACAGAACCAAGACCTGGTGAAGCAGTTCTTATGAGACTTTAATTGGTCGTGACTATGAAGACTTCAATACTCTGCCTGAGACAGCTATGTTCACAAGAAAAAGCAGTTGTTATCTTTTCAGTCTCCATGACTTATATACTGCCAAGGATTTACGATATCACAACATTCAAGACGGAGAAGGATTTTGCCATGAGATTCAGAGTCTATGCGGCCACCTCTCTGTCAGAGGTGACAATTGCAGGTAATCCCAACCGAACATGTCCTAGCATGGTAGTGCAATATCCTGCATTCTTTTATGGCGTAATTCTAGATTATCCATCCATGACATTAGCCTAATATTGGAAGTGGTTTTGAGCCCCCCACGTGCAGAAATTCGTACAATGAGGACGTAGTCCACATTCGGTTATATGTTGAGGATATTTCTAGCCTGTGTCATGAATTCAAGGTACACTGAGTGAGTGAATCCAGTTGCTTTTGGAAAGAAACAGGCCTCCTAAATTTTCTCCTTCAAGCACGGCCAGTGACTTGAAGATCTTCACAAGTGACACAAGTGAAACTGTGGAATTGGGCCTAACAAGTGAGCCTCATCAAAGTATTTCAGTGAAAACCAAAGTCATATTACTGCACCAGTGACTTTGGCTTGGACTCCAGACAGAAACTGAGTGTAAATGAGCATTCAAAGCTCTCTCCAGTGCTGGAAGAATCTTTCTTCAATGCAGGCTTTTACGGCGAGTAGGTGACATAAGTTGATTCTTTTGCGTATTGGACAACAAAAACTACTGAGGCTTGGGATTTGATGGTGCTTCCTGGATCCTCAAACCTGAGTCAGGGGTAGCATTACGAAATTATTCTGCTCAGATTCCCAGCTACTAGTACGAACCATCAGCACGGACATTTTGTTGACAAGTGAACGACCAAGGTACCGTAGTTGCTGTTAGGTGCGTTACAGCGGCTTGTACATGGATTTTTGGGGAGACAATTGTACCACAAAAGGTGAAATAGGGGTACTATGTTTCTAACAAGATGGTCTTTGACCACACTCTCCACAGGTTTGCTTCTAAAAATCTGCTCCCCTAAGCTAAGAATCTCAAGTACTGAAGAGATTCTCTGGCAATGGAGTCTGGAGTGAGGCAATTTGTACCACTCCACTAAGTCATTTAGAGCATCCTCAATATATGGGATCAGTAGAGCTGTGCAGCAACACTCCTCTAAGAGCATCTCCACCCTACCACTGAAAGCAGGAGATTCTCTGAAAATTGGATGAAAAGTGCTAGTATTTAATGTTGAAAATTCAGAGTGGGCAAGCGAGCCACAAAATATGAACACGATACAGTGATATCTGAATATGTCCCTCTATAGCTAATTTAAGGAAGGGTTTGATATCCTAGATTGATGGATAGTAATTATTACCCATGTATAGTGATTGTGATTGGTTCAAGCACTATATAGAGGGACACAACGGATCAAGGGTGTGGAGATGATAGCTTGTGACACCAAATTTTGAATGTGATATTGATGATAGTGGTCGAGGGGTGAATTGAAGGGAGAAGGGTGCAGATGCTCTGAGAGCATGCTCAATCAAGATACAACAAATAGATTTGGCAAATTGCATGTACTAGTCTCAACTTATCTTGTTGTGCTTCATGCCAGTGAACACAACCTAATGCAAGAACAACACACTTTATGGAAAAAGGGATTGTGAGGTTACTAGAGCATACAATTCTTGATTGAAATGGAAAGGTAATCCAAACTATGTCACAAAGAAATCACAAATAGCATATGTTGATTGCAGAGGATTTTTTTTTTGTAGAGGCCTACAAAATATAGGTATGTATGCTAGTTGCACTAGGCCCTTGTTTGGAGATTATGGTCTAGGTAATTCAAAAGTAGGGAGGATTATGGGAAATAATTGCAGGTTAGTACCTACCAAGCCACGATAGTGGTAAGGGAGGTACTGACCTACAATTGTCACCCATAATCCTCCCTGCAATGTGGTAGTTGAGATTATGCTAGCATTATTTCATTACTACACCTGTTTGCATATCCAAATGAAATCACAACATCTTCAATGGAATCAGTACAGTCACAGAGCTACGGCAAGTTAACCCCTAAATGTCTGAATGTGCCATGGCGGCCAATAGAATATGGTGTATTGTGGTTGTATTTGGAATGGATCCACACCTTTAATGGGTTTGGGTTTAGACGAGGAGTTGAAATTTAGATCAATGCGGTTCTAATGAGCTATTAAAATCCCAATTTAAAGTTTCTTGTTGGTAGCAAATCTCAATTATACGACAATGTATATACTATCCCCATAGGACGTTTAAGGGTTAACGGTGGAACTTCTTCCTCCCCTAAAGAACACTCCCCAATGCGTGCAATACCACACAAGACACTTTTCTGTGCTTAGCAAAATTGGAGGTTCCTTTCTATAATTACTTTTCTACAAGAAATTTCTTGAATTGAAGATGTTCATTGCTACTCTAGACTCTAGACGCATCATTTCTCACTTTTGAGGAATGATACCTCTACTCTAGCATAGTAGAAAAGGGACCAAGACATGGCAGTTCAAAAATGTCTTTTGCCGAGAGTTGAATTGCAGCATTCAACCTACAAAGGCCTTAGCTAGTGTCATTTGGAAACTAAACCCTAGTTCCAACTAAGTTGTGCAGAATTTCTACTATAATTCCTTAATTTATCTTCAAAACACACCCATTTAGTTTAGTGAATACAGGCTGTTGGGGCCAAATGACTGGAATCTCTTCTAATCCAGCTTTCCAGTTAATTTTCCTCAAGAATTGCTCTGTGAACACACGCATGGAATCCATTTTCAGCTCACTCGTCTGCATTAGGAGCTTTCATTTGAAACCCAAACGCATGTGCACAACCCAAAGCGATCTTAATTTCTCTACAAATCTCAGACCTTTCACAAGCATCAGCTTCGCTTAACTTCACTAGTAGAACATGGTGTCATTTTTCACCACATAAAGGAGTGGAAGGGCGTCACAATTGGCTAAAATAGGATTGTCAGTGGTGTTTTCTAGGTCTGCTTAGCATAACTTTCAATAGCATGGAGTAGCTCTTCCTAGTCCCACAGTAGATGGTGTAGCATATTCCACACTAGTAGCAAACCTGTCGTTTTTCATTCCTCATTTCGTGGGAACAGTGAATAGTGGCGGAATATTATACTTACGTTTCTGTCTTCTTGTGACCAAAACTACTCATCAGCACTAACAGAGCCCATGTGCCTGGCGCCGTTTCATTTCTTTTTCATTTATAGTAAGTGAAAAACGACACATTTCCTTCTAGTGCCACACCCAACAAGCCTTGACAGGTCACAGGTGGAGTCCCAAGGTGATGAGTAAAGTGCATGAAGGCTACTGAATGTTATGAGTGGTGTTGGTCACAACGAGAGAAAAAGTTCCCCACTGTCTCTTTCCCATTTCAAGGGTGAAATGCGACGAGGTTTCTAGTGGTACCTGCACAGCTAGTGCTCGGAATGTTATGTTTGGGTTGTTCATGGAAACGTCCTCTTCAACGACAAAACGCCAGGTCTTTGATTTTCATGCTCCTCTGGTGTTGAGCTCCTCTTTCAACAGACGCTTCTCATGAACGCGTCCATCTGGACTTAGTACCGTCTTTCTTTTCTGACAGACGCAACTCACTAGTGCTAACCCTATGTTGAAAATCCATTGTTTAAACCAACATGGATTTTTTTTTTTTAGCATTGTTTGAACAACATGGAAATAATTAATTTATAATGTTTCAAGCTCCGAATGTTGTTGGTCTCAACAGGTGGTTTGTGACTGGAGATGAGGACTTCCAGGTAAGGTGGACGTACTTAGCAATCTGAGTTCACATATCAAGTGTGTCACAAATTTTTGAGGGAAAGATAAATCTTAGTGGAGTTGAATCCAAACTGTGAAATCATATTTTTTGGATAAAATTTGTAATTTTTATGAATTTTCAAAGTGTTATGTCTTGAAAATAAAAAACCTTTTTTAGGTGTGGTCATGAGCATCCCAAAAATGCTCTATAATCATTCAATAACTGCCTACAATAACTCACTAGCAGCACCAAGTCATGTATATCACTTTATTGCTCAAACGGACTCAACGGGAATCGAACTCGGACCACATAATTGTGATACATAGCCCTTCACCAACCAAACAAATAATACATGATTTGGCAGTCTTACACCACACCAAAATTCAAATTTATACCCAAGATATACCCAACTACTAATTAAAGTTATTTTTTTACTAGTCACTAGTCATGATAAGGGGAGAGTAGTTTTGTAACTGTGGCCCTTTTTTGGTGGGCATTGGGTCATTGTCATTACGAACATACACTTTATTCATGTCGGCCTCGAAAGAGGTCTGGAGTTTCTATTTATCTATTAAAAGCACATTGTCACATGATCTGTCACGACCCGTTGTCACAAAAACAATCCCATTTTTGTCATGAATGTCTCATCCTATCATCCCAATTTTTTTCATCTAGTTCTATTAGACTTCGATGAGACTTAGACCAACTATCCTGTTCATAATCTCATATGTTCAATGTTGCACTCTCGGTGGCACTGCAATAAGTGTGTACTAGTATCATTAATTTCCCAAGCTTTCATGGAATTCCATTACAACCACCTCCCCCTTTGTCTGGCGGACGTTAATAAAGGGGGACAAAATTGCCCCCTATTTTGGTCCGGATGAGAGCACTAAAAAAAATAACCCTCTTTTCACATTATTTTGTATTCCCAAGTAGGTACTCCTAAACTAATTTGGAACTACATGCCCCAAATTTGAAATAAAACTGCCAAAAAAGCCCCAATGGTGTCCAAAATGAAAATTTTAAAGAAATGGGGCTAGGAGTGAATAGTGTAGCATTAATGTCTTGGGGGGATTTAGAGTCGGGGCTCAACAATCACGAAAACTATGAAGAGAATAATCTCAATGAGGCTTTCAACCCCTAAAGGACCAAGTGTCTTGATTAGTTCTCTGACTGGACTAGCTCTCTAATCCAACAAGCTCTGTGACCCAATAAGCTCTTTGATTGGACCAGCTCTTTGACCCAACTAGCTCTTTGACAACTATATCTCTGACCTAACTAGCTCTCTCACCCGACTAGTTCTTTGACCTGAGTAGCTATTTGATTTGACAAGCTCTCTGTTTTGACATGCTCTCTAACCGGACGAGGTGTATGATTTGACTAGCTCCCTTACTTGTTCAATTACATAGCACAAGTGATAATATTACACAAGTTACAACATAATACTACATGACACATGGGTTGATGTTGTGTTAAAACCTTAAGAAATTCTCCAAGGGCGTGCTTCTCTAATATTTTTATTGAGATTGCATCTTATATTTTTCTATTCCTAACATATTCCAAACTTTACAATTCTTCTTTCGAACCCTCTTTCATTTATTAGGTGATGATAAAAGATTAAGATTCAAGTTACTTCATTGCAATTTTCTTTCTATTCTTGAAAGTTAGTTTATGATGCTATGACAAAAGCATGAATACGAAGCTAAAATTCAATGGCTATACTTTGAATTGAACAAGTGACATATGAGGAAGTTTGATGAAGTGTATAGTCTTGTAAACGATTGATTAACATTTTTAGATACAATATTGTAAGAATGTATAAAAATGTATTTTTTGACCACATCGAGAATTGTAAGTGTAAGTTTGATTGCTATTATGGAAGTTGAGATTTTTTATGTTAAAAATGAGAGTCTTCAAAAATATTCATATAATCTTAAAGAATATTAGCATGATTTGGGCACAGTTAATAATTATTATTGTATGATATGTCAAGCGTGAGAGACCAATTTATGTCGGCCCTGATAGTCGGGTACGGAATGCGTGAGAGATTGATTGATGTCGACCATAATGGCCAGATACGGTATAAGAGCAGCTCCACTGCTGGTGGGGCCGCTGGCTCTGGCAATCAGGGAATCGCGGGCTCAAAATAGGAAAAGGCACCCTGTGAAATTGTTGTGCCCCACCGCTGCAAAAATAGCCGGCCCTCTCACAACACAGATTGGGTCAAACTATGATATTGCCAGCATGATTCGCCTATGTGGCATTGTGACTCACCCGCGTGGCAATGGGGAGGGTTTAGGTGGCAGTTTGACTCTAGAAGATCCTACTTGGCGGATTTAGGGTTTGCGGGGTGTGAGCAGCCTCCTAAGCAAGGCAGATGATGTACAGAGACTAATTTTGGTAGTTTAGGCAAATTGGTTGGTTTCTCTTGCTAGCGGGAGTATTACAAAAGTGCGTTCTAATTCTCCTTGACTTTCACGCGGGATTTAGGGTATGGAGGCTTGGCGTGCGCGACTCGCCGCTGCTCAAACATCTCTTCTTGAGGATGACGAAGAAGAAGAACTCAAGTTCCTTCACGTAGTGCGTTTAAGGATGGTCAACGCAAGACGTCTACAAATACGTAGCATCGTGGGCAGATGTCGACCTAGAAAATCGTCGAACATTGAGAGGTACAGGCATGAAATGCACTTGCGCATGATGTCGGATTATTTTTCTGATGCTCCTGTATATAGGCCCAATTTATTCCGAAGACTGTACCGTATGCGTCGTTCATTGTTTATGACAATCTTGGATAGGGTGTGTGCGGTTGACACCTACTTTGTCCAAAAGCCGGATGCAGTTGGACGTTTAGGCTTGTCACCGCATTAGAAGATTACTTCTGCACTACGTATGCTATGTTACGGATTATGCGCAGATGCCACCGATGAGTACTGCAGGACTAGCGAAACTTTAGCCATAGACTGCATGAAGCGGTTTTGTTAATTTGGCAATTAGGGCAGATTTTGAGGAACACTACTTGAGACAACCTACCCGTGCAGATTTTGACAAACAACTCGCTATTAATTCTGCACGTGGATTTCCCAGTATGTTTGCGAGCCTGGACTGCATGCACCACGAGTGGAAAAATTGTCTAGTTGCGTGGCAGGGCGATTTTGGCAACCGTGACGAAAAAAAGTCTATTATTTTGGAGGCCGTTGCAGATGAGAGCTTGCACATATGGCATGTTTTTTTTGGTCTTCCAGGATCCAACAATGATTTGAATGTGTTAGACCGGTCGCCACTCATCCACAACATGCTGACGTCAGAGGCTCGCAATATGCATTTTGTGGTCAATGGGTGCGACTATGATCGATACTACTTTCTTACGGACGGCATCTACCCCGAGTGGTCTTGCTTTATACAAAGCATTCACTTACCGCAAGACGAAAAGCGGATTCACTTTGCGGAAAGGCAGGAGGCCGTGCGCAAGGACGTGGAGCGTTGTTTTGGTGTCTTACAAGCCCGTTTTGCCATTTTACAAAACCCGTGTCGCCAATGGACCATGGAAGTCATTTCCAACATCATGTTTGCATGTTGTATCATGCATAACATGATTATTGAAGATGAGGAAAATGTGGAGGGATTAGAAGACATTATCACAGATTTACATGCAAATGCGGTGCCGTTGGAGAGGGGCTTGTGTTTCAATGAGTTGATGGCAAGCACAAAAGAAATAGAGAACATGGACACACACTATGGACTTAGAGGTGACCTAATTGAGCATTTGTGGGTTTTAAAAGGTGCCCATATGGCTTGATGTATAATATGTAATCAGAATTACAATCAAGGATAATATGTTTGATCGGACAAGGCCAAATCAATATTAACATCTTGTCCTTCCTCCCATGTACCACTATTGCTATGTAAAGGATTTCTTGTGTCATCAAACAACAAAGAAGGTCCTACACCACTAAAACCGGTTGGAGGGGTGTTCACTACATATCCCCAACTCCTTCGCCTACCCGATGTTAGACCTAGTGAAACCGGGGGCATTCTTGATTGCGATTCATGAACATGTCTCATCCCTACTCCCAGCCCAACGTTCAACTCTTCTCCCCGTGTCAGTTGGGAGTTCATTTCATCTTCCACGTCCGTATAAACACCGGCATTGTGCCCTTCTTGCCTCTACACAAACATACAATTGAATCAATGTACACTTCATTCACCAAAACAATATCAAAAGAGGATGTCGAAAAACTGAAGGATTTTTTTTTATTTTCAAAATTCTTGGAAATTTTACTACAGCTAAAAAAAATCCTGCATGCGTCAATGGAAAAAAATAATTTGGAAAAAAATAATTTTTGGACATAGAAATGGGTTCCAAAAGCTAAATTGCCCTCCAAGACAGCTCCCAGCCTCTCAAAAATTGCAGGAAATTTTTTTATTTTCAAAAATTTTGAAAATTTTACCACACCTAGAAAAAAAGCTTGCATGCATCAATGGAAGAAAAAAAATTGAATTTTTTTTTTTTGACCTAGAATTGGGTTTCCAAAACTGAAACTAGATTTTGGTCTCCAAAACAGCTCCCAACCTCCAAAAAAAATAAAAAAATAAAAAAAATTTACCACACGTAGAGAAAAGCCTGCATCCATCATTGCAAAAAAAAGTAAAAATTTAAACATTCTTTTTTTTGCCCTATAAAAAACAATTCAAAACTTAAAAATGATACACAAAGCAAACCTACGCACACATGCAACACAAAGCAATCATAAACACAAAGCAAAACATAATCAAAACACAAAGCAAACCTACACAAAGGCAACACAAAGCATTCATAAACACAAACCAAAACATAATCAAACATAAAGCAAACCTACACACAAATGCAATACAAAGCAATCATAAACACAAAGCAAAACATAATCAAACATAAAGCAAACCTACACACAAAAGTATCACAAAGCAATCATAAACACAATGCAAAACATAATCAAACACAAAGCAAATTTAATCACAAATGCAATACAAAGCAATCATAAACACAAAGCAAAACATAATCAAACACAAAGCAAACCCTACACACAAATGCAACACAAAGTAATTATAAACACAAAGAAAAACATAATGAAACACAAAGCAAACCCTATACACACATGCAACACAAAGCAATTATAAATGAAACACAAAGTAAACATAAACACAAATGAAACACAAATTAAAAAACCCTAACCTCTTCTCCGTCAATTCCGTAGTCTTCATTGTCTAGCTCATAGTCTTCGTTTTCGGTGCCATCATCAAATGCACCTCTTACCAAACGAATTTGCCGACGAGTTTCTTCGTTCTCTTGAGCTAAAACATCCGCCGCTTCTCTTTTTCTTGCCAAAATTATCCTCTCACGCTCTTCGTGAGCTGCCAACTCTTGACTCTCCCGTTGTTTTCTTTCCGCTTGTATTTTTTTAAATTTCTCTAATTCCTCTTCTTGGCGGAGTAGGAGGTACTCTTTGGCAGCCGCTCCACTGCCCGGGGCACTCATCAACAGCATCATATTTTTCTCCTCAAAATATTCTGCCTTTCGTGCCGATGCTTGCGTCATCATCTCCGTTGCTTTGACGGTTGCCAAAGCGCATTGATCTTGGATCTTCATTGAGCGATGATCCTCTTTGGCTGCCTTAGTTCCACTGGGTCGATTCATGTACGTAGTCTTGACCTCTACCGTCTCCTGATAACTCCCAGAATCCGGTGTGGCCGCTTGCGATGTGTGTGTTTGGGACGTGCCCGCTTGGGACTCAAAATCGGCCGACATAGATTTGCGTTTGGCGGGAGTGGTGCTCACACCATCCGCCCACCGAGGAAATTTGCGGACTAGCAACCAACAATGCTCGAATGCAAATTCGGTACATTTGGGAGTCTTGGTGCGATACAAGTCTTTGGCAAGGCGGATTAGGTCGGACTCGCTAATTCCACTTGTATTCATTCTTTTTATTAGATTGTAACAACCTATGAATTTAGACACGTTGTGCTTGATTATGCCCCATTTAGACTCCAATGACCGAGTTCCTCTATACCCACATGGCTTTTCTGCATCGTAATGAGAAAAAATCCTCTCTCAAAACACATTGCCTTTCTGTTGATTTCCACAGATGGGATCTTGCGAAATAGCCAAGACAGACCTAGTCAACTGTCGTTCCTCTTCGGGTACAAAATTTATTCCCTTCAATAGGTTTGAAGAAGGCACACCACGACCCTTACGATTGCCACAACCCTGACCCCTACCTCCCCGTTCTCCAAAACCATGAAATTCAACGTCATTATCGAGGATCTGTGTGCTCACCCCAATGTTGTCTTCAAAATTTGAAGGCGTGTACTCCTGACCTAATTCTGGTGTTTCCCAACCACGACGTTGACTCCCAATTTCTCCTTGCTCTTCAATTTGATCTCCACAACCCCGACCATCACGCCCACGAGTTTTTGGTCCTTCTCCAAAGTCCGCACGTCCTCGGCCTTGCAAAACACGCCCACGTCCACGCCCACGCCCTTCTGTACTTGACTCCCTCAAATTTCTTTGTCCATCATCTAAAGAAACGGAGCCTCGACCACCACGTCCCACCGACAACCCACGAATTCTTCCTGCCATTGCTAATCAATGCAAAACTCCTGAAACATTTACTACACAAATGAAGGCAAGAGGGCACGCTGAGATTTTGATGGAAGCCGTTGTCGCAGAGAGCCCTGGCTGGAGAAGAAAGAGGCCGTGACCTACGAGCCCTCCAAAGTTAAGGTGCTGGGTCTGCCACACTGGCAAGGCCCCTTCGTACCTGCTCACGGGCCCTTCATGTCAGCAGTGATGGAGCTGCTCTAAGTGAGAGACAAAGTGATGTTGACCATAATCGTTGAGTACGGTATGAGTGAGAGACATATTGATATAGACCGGTGAGTAGTATCTCTTACACTAACGAATATATGGATTCTATCCAAAATTTTGTTTTGAGAGTGGAAACATTGATTATGAATTCAGTTTGGTAATAAAAGGTTCTCACATATCCAAATGAACCAGTTATCTTTTAAATTACTGGTTTTCAATTTTACTTTATAACACGCTACATCATGTCATCTAAACACACAATTATTTCTGTGTTTGGAGGTCCAAATGAACATTTTACAATTGTATGACCCGACTTGCTGCATGATTTGATTATCTCTTTGATCGAACTAGCTCTGTGACCTGAATAACTCTTAGATTTGACTAGTTCTCTGACCTAAGTAGCTTTGATTGGATGAGCTATATAATTCGACTAATATCCACAAGGGGATGACATGAAATACTTTAATTCAAGTCCAAATTCTTAATTGAATATAATTAATTTTCATGTATTTATGCTTATTTATGCTTCGTGGGAAAATTTGGCAACAATCAGCATTTGCAAGCATTGTAGTACAAAATAAATAATATTTTTAATTCTTCAAATTAATCATTTCAAATAACACATATCTAAATGTACTTCATATCAAAAATTGGTACCAAAATGACATCATTGATTCATTGGATATTTAAACAAATGTTTTGGATTTTTTAAATAGCTAGGACAAATTTTGATTTTTGTACAAAAAGTGTCTTTCAAATTTTTTAGAACTCTTCATTTTTAAGTGAATTTTTTTCTGTATACTTTATGAGTGTAGGAAACCAAAACCACATTCAGTTGATTCTTTTTTATTTAGTTTTAAAGAGGGACTCATTCAAAATTGTCGTAAGAGGCTAATTTAAGAAGTTAAAGGGCTTTTCAGGGTACCCATATCAGACCATTGCCCTTTTGGCTGAGCCAAATGCCACGTAACTGAGTCCTCAATCTTGACACAAAAGAACGGAATCCTAAGCCACAATATATCAAATCTTGTCATGAACTTGGGGCCTGCTCTGGGTAAAGCTCCTTAACCCCTAACCGCCCAACCATGCATATTTTGCATGATGTACAGATTTGAAATCCGTTTTCTCATCCATCATGCACTTTTTGCAATGTGGATTTCTTATTGAAACTTTTATGGGAAGTTAGCTCTGTGCATGTATGATCCGATTAGAAAGGGGATGATTTGTGAAATTTTTATGCCTCATTTCATGTAGTGTTCAACCCAAAATTTTAAAGATTTTAGTCTAAAATTGCTCTTGAAAAAGTCAACTACTAAAATTAAGCAACCAAACAATCTCCAAAAATCACTACACTTAGAATATTACATTTCAATCCATCACAACAAATTTCATCATTAGATTGTCAATATCTTATTCGTAATCATATTACAAAAGAGTGTTAAATTTTAAGTTTGAAATTGAATACACAAATATTGGTGATAGCAATGGCAAATCTAACCGTATGGATAGAATCTAAAATTCATAATGTACAACTTTTATTCATTCGTCAACTTGAAAATATCCCTCTTAGTTGCATTTTACAATGCATCTTTGGAAAACTGCCCAATCTGAAAAGGGTGAGAACGTTTAGGGGTTAAGCTAAGACAGGGCCATTAGAGAGAGTTGAGTAGTACACAGGAAGTTGCTAATTAAGTCACTGTAAGCCTGGACAAAAATACCAGGAATTCAACACTTTGAAATTTAACGTCTTCAAAAATTGTGCACTAAAATCACCGTTACAAAATTGTGTTCTGATCGGCCATAGCCAGCCAGTCATCACAAACTCAACCCGGAACTGTAATCTATATCACCAATCTATATCACAATTGCAATCTGTAATCTATCACAAACTGTAATCTATATCACAAACGTAATCTATATCACCAAGAATGAAGCCCACAAAATGAAATATTTGCAACCTAAGACATGGGCATTAGAAAGGGTGCACAGCTTTTGAAGTTCGTTTGCCACGCAAGACAGTGTCATTAGAGAGGGGTTGAGTGGTACTAAGCACACAGTGAGTTGCTAAGTCACTGTAAGCCTTGAAGAAAACACCAGGAATTCAACACTTGAAAATCTCTTCAAAATTGTGCACGTACATCGCCGTTACAAAATTGCGTTCTGGTCGGCCATAGCCAGCCAGTCATCACAAACTCAACTCGGAACTGTCGTATCACGGTGCTCTACACACAACAAACGAGCTAGCTAGCTCTGGCAAAATTCCCTACTAACAGTACTCTTCGATCGATCTGATCTGCACATCACGGTGTAAGTTCGATAGATCAGTCTAGAAGCGCCTGATATGAGTCGCCGATCGAATGCTTCTTGCTTGCAAGGGAATGGAATTAATCAAGCTCGACTAACTGATGGGCGTGATGCGGTTTCGTCTCCAGAGCGCCGCAGTGTGCGTGGTCCCGTTGGCCGCGCCCATGTAGCCCATTGCGTAAGGGTTCGAGGATCTCACATGTACTGGCGCTTCATTAGCAGCAGCTGCGACCACCACCGCTACCGGCCTGGGCGCGTCCATCGCTCACTCGATCACTTTCGTCGTCTAAGATTTTCAAAACCACGAGTTCACAAGCTACCGCCTCGGTATGTCCCAACTTGTATATATATATATATATATTCAACACAAAATCAGATCGATCGACGAACACTGAAAAAAAAATTTAAAAATTCGGGGTACGTACGTCACTCGGTCTAGATTTCAAAACTAGTGACGACGACAAAAGCTTGCTTCCGCCTCGGTATGTCCGTCAACAAAAACTTGGCATACTCAGCACAGGAGTTCGATCAGACACAACAAAAAATTAAAAATATATTCGACACAGTGAGTGAGAGTTGTTGGGGTTAATATATCACTCGGTCTAGATTTTCGAAAAACCAGCTAGCTAGTCTGCCTCGGTATGTCCGTCGATAAAACTGGGAAGTTATTCAACACATGAAATGCAGACACAGAAACAGTCGACCACTACTGTCGTACTCACTTGGGGTCCGTCACTAGTTCTACAAAATTCAAAACACCAGGCACTGACAACAAGCTTCTACTGTACGTAGCTAGCTACCGATAAACAATTAAACGTGTGTTGATTGATGAACACATGCATTCAGACACAAAACAGTCGATCGATCGACACTGACAGTACTCACTATCTAGATGAATTTCAAAAAATTCAAAAAGAACCACTGATCGATCAACGTACGTACGTACAAGCGTCCGCCTTGGTATGTCCGTCAACAAACATGAAATTCAGAGCACAAACTGATCGAGCTCTCCAGACTATGAATCGACTTCAATCAGCAACACGAATTGAAGCAAGCTGGCTGGGATGGAATCAATATAAGCACTGAACTAGTCGACACCTATCCAAATCCCTACCACCTAAAACGTGCAAGATGAAAACTTACAGTTGTCAGACTAAACTACTATTGTTTTAGCTGCCACATAGGATGTAATAACACTCTCGTCCATTGACAACATGCCACGTCCAAAGCCACGTATAGTAACAAAAAGCTCTGAAATCATACACGTGGGGAGGCAAGGAACGTGCACAGCAGCGTCGCAAGCCAGAAGGTGATGAAGTAATCACGCTCGTGGCAAGCAGGAATTCTTTTTTATTTCTTACTTTTTGGGGTCACACTAGTAGAAATGAATGTGTTTTTTTTTTTTTTTTGAAACTGTCAGCAAGCAAGGCAAGCAGGACTTTGGACTTTGGACTTTGGAGAGAATGGTTCCAATCCAAGGTCCAAGATGCGGATGCGGCAATTCGAGAAGGCAAAGGGCAGAAGGAGGAGAAACAGCTTTCCAGATTTTTTGCAGACCCTCTTATCTCATTCCTTCTATATTTGTCTGTTGATTGAAATCCCCAGTCCTGATGACAGAGTGAGACGATCAGGGCTGGCTTCTGGTATTCTTTCGTCCTTTGCCCCTTTCACAAAAGAGCACTGATGACTCTCCACTCCTGCATGGGCCAAATCGAAATCTTCCCTTCATTCATTACTGATTCATTAAGCATTGATTAAGTCTCTAATCTCTTGCATAAGGTTCTTTAGCAGATAGTGGAGTCTACCCTTTTCAATAGTAGCACTGTAGAAGCTTTAACATTAAACACAATGTCTCGCCATCCAATCTTTAACTAAAGATGACGTGGACTTGTCCATGATTCTGAATTTGCTTTAGTGATTTCGGGAATAGTGGTGAAGCTTATGAGGTCAACAGTAGAAGGGTTAAAGAACCTTATGTGTCCCTTGATTTTTGGGCACCATCTTTGAGCTCCACCTTCGTTCTGATGCCCTTAACCCCTAAATGCCTAGAGCCCTCTCCAAATTCGGCAGTTTTGCAAAGATGCATTATAAAATGCAACCTAGAGGGATATTTTGAACTTGATATATGAATAAAAGTTTTACGTTATGAATTTAGATTCTATCCATGCGGTTAGATTTATGATTGCTATTACCAGTAATTTTGTATAAAATTTGAAAGGTGAAATTCAAAATTATTTTGTAATTCAATTACGAATAAGATATTGACAATCTACGGATAAAATTCTTTGTGATTGGTTGAAATGTAATACTCTAAGTGTAGTGATTTTTGGAGATTTTTTGGTTGCTTAATTTTATGAGTTGACTTTTTTTGGAGCATTTTAACACTGAAATCTTCAAAATTTTGGGTGAATCACTACAACATGAAATGAGGCATAAAAATTTCACAAATCATCCCCTTTCTAATCGAATCACATGTGCATGAAGCTAACTTCCCATAGAATCTACAGTAAAAAATCCACACTGCAAAAAGTGCTTGACGGATGAGAATCTACGGATGAAATCTGTACATCGTCCAAAAAATGGACGCTTAGGTAGTTAGGGGTTAAATAAAGAAACCCCCTTCACTTGGTGCCTTCTCCTATACACAAACCAAGCTCAATAAGGAAGAAATTTATTTTAGTTCCTGCTTTGGATTAGAGGACGGATGCTTAATGGGTTGGACAGGCTTTTGCCACTTCAACAAGCCATGGCTAATGTTTTCACAAGACACAGGGAACTCATATCGTTCCCCTGTGTTGATTCCCCCGTGAGTGCCACTTTTCCCTGTGATTTCGAATTTTGACATGTGTACAAAATCACCTGCTTAACCCTTAAACGTCAAGAGGGCCTGGGCGGGGCAACCCGAAAGGAATCTAAATTTTTGGAGGAGGAAAAAAAATTTAAAAAATTTAAAAAATTTAAAAAGTTGGTTTTTTTTGGAAAAACGGCTCTGCTGGCCAGCATTATTGCGGCACTGTAGCACTGCGGCACTTTTCAGAAAACGACCTCAACTGCCCCAACCTCAACTCCTGCTCACTTTGATAACTTCGATTGCTTGCCAATGTTTCTACAATCTCCCAAATGAGGCGCAAATTTGGAATTTAGATCACTTTCTCAGTAGCTTTCCAACGCACCAATCCACGCTTGATTTGGTTGAGAAAATCTACTTTTTTCTTGATTATTCTCTTCTACATAAGCCCATGGGGCTTACCTTGACATTTAAGGGTTAAGCTTAGTCACCTACTTGTAGAAGGACACTTTTAACATGTGTTGAGTTGTGAAGCTCAAAGGGGAAAGTGGCACTCACAGGGGAATCACACAAGGAAACCATATGAGACCCCTATGAGACCCACTCTCCTATTATTAAAGGCAATCCTACAATGAACCCGGTTTCTATTTCAGAAAAGATAAGGCCGGGTGCCTCATAGAAAGGGGCTCTTAATGTGTTTGGCACGACGCCATCTGTCTTTCAAAAAAAAATGAGGTTGGCATTTTTTGGATGAAAAGCAGCCATTATAACTTAGATCCACCAAAATATTCTTTTTGCTCCATCCAAATTTCTTTTGGCAAACTATTGCCATGATCTTATTTAATTTTGACAATGGCTACGCTTACACTAGAAAAAATGGACAAAAAAGTAGATGAAATTGCCAAAATACTAAAACCGCCACTTTTTGGATGAAGGTGCCTTATAATATATATATATATATATATATATATATATATATATATATATATATATACATATACATATACATATATATATATATATATACATATATACATATATATGTATATATATATATGTGGTTCTATCTAATGTTTTTCCTTACTTGGCTAAATTCCATCGTGCATGTCACTACCAAAAAAAAAAAAATTAGATGCGTTGCCCGAGAATATGTTATTCTCCCTGAACATATATTACTTTTTCTTTCACTATTAGTAGATTACATAATAAATGATCAAGATTCATGCATGCCATCTAGCTTATAAGCTCCAGTGCAAGCCAAGTACATTGTGCCCCGACTCTAAATCCCCCCCCCTCGGACGTTAACTCCTAAAGGACCAGGGGGTGTTGAACTTAGCTCTTGTTTCCTTTTCTTTTAAAATGATGATTTCTCATTGGTGCAGAGTAATTTTGACGATCGGCACCGTTGAAATTAAAGAAGACTTACGTAGCTTTTGTATGAAAAAAGGATCAACAAAATCGCACAATTTTGAGAAAATGCCACCGTTGAGAAGATTGATGGAACTCGTTCGGGCTGTTTTGTACCCATGCTGAAATCGGATTGTTCAAAAGTGCTTAAAAAATTCTGAAATTTTTATTGTAAGTAGAAATCATCATCTTAAACATGTGCAAAAAATTTCAAGTAATTTGGAGGTGTGAGGAGGAAGATATGAGGGTCTGAAGTGACGCCTAGATATCCACCGTGCAACTCAAAAAAATCACCAAAAATCGCTCACTTGATGAATTTCCGATCAAGAAGTACCTACACATTCGGCTCTCAAAAAGAGCCAGGGTCTCTTTGTTGCTCATCCTACAATTCAAAGCCCAAGAACCCTAATTTCCTCACTTTCTAGTTCTAGAAGCCGACTGGGGGCCTTACGGTCCTTTAGGGGTTAATGCAAGAGGACAAAATCTGCCCTCTTCTAAGGGTTTAAAATTCCCGAGGGGGTCCTCCTAGACCAATTTTGGGCCATAGGCCGCAAATTTGCTAAAACATTTGCCCAAAAAAAAATCCTAGAGTGCCCACAATGGAAATTTCAGAAAATGGGGCCCATGGGTGAACAGTGCTTGCATTAACATCCCGGGGATTAGAACCATGGGTGCCAAACTATCTAGTGGTAAATAAAAAAAAATTACCTCGTAGTAAGCTCCAATACAAGCAAATCAATGGCCGCTATGATAAACGCTCATGAAATAGTGGTTGTAACAAAAAATTTGACTTTGGTTGTTTAGTGCGTGAGTGAGTGACATTTAAAATTATGATGTGCATTCTTTCGATTTGGAAATCCACATTATTACTGAGGATATTGCCTGCACAATTATTATACTTAGTGCATGTCTACAACAATTTTTGTGCAATAGAGTTATCCATAAAGTTGAGCAAAACATTTCTCCAAGAAGAAAGACAAGGCAAAACTGGTTTTTTAGCTTGAAAGGCGACAAAAACAAGTTTTGGGTTCTCTTTTTTCGACCAATCACAATGCTCTACGTTGTCAGGGATATTCAAACCTTGCATCACACCAATGCAAGAGAAGCTCCTGCACACCGCACTCAAGTTCTTAAAAGGGAATCTAACCGTGCCCCCACACCAACCCTCATGCTCACCCAAAGCAAGTGTTGGTAGCTTATGACTGACAAGTACAAAAAATACTATTTTATGACTGCAAACTCCGGCCAGCAGACATGGTACTCTCCTTTTACTTTATGGATAACTCTAATTATAATGGTAAATCTTTATATAATGTGAGATAGTATGGGTCCCCTTAATACTTTTAATCACTGTAAATAGGTGGTCCCACTAATGATGAAATTTTAATGTGATGAAATTTTCCCTGTACTACCAATAATGGAGATGCTTTTATTGCCCATTGTTGAATGGTTCTCTTGTGTGAAGTGCAAAACATTATATGAAGAGTGACATATAGTGGCATGATGTAGAACTACATGGCATAGAGTGATACTAATTAGAATAAATATTGTAGTTCTTGTAATCCCATGCCTCTCATTCAGTACAAAAGTGAGGTTTTATGGTCTACATGTGACAAACATCCATTTGAGATTTCGAAAAAGGATTTTAAATTAACTAAAAGTCATAAACAATTGGTTTGCATGTTCATTAGAGATGTCACTTTTTGGTTTGCCAAGGAGAATAGTGACATGATGTAGAATCATATGGTATAGAATGATAACAAATATCATAGATATTGTAGTTCTTGTAGTCCCTCTAATTGAACAAAAAGTGAGGTTTAATGATCTAAATGTGACAAACACCCATTTTAGATTTTGAAAAAAAGATTTTAAATTGATTAAAAGGCATAAAAAATTGGCTTGCATGCTCATTAGGGATGTCACTTTTTGGTTTGCCAAGGAGAAGAGTGACATAGAGTGACATAATGTAGAATTACATGACATAGAGTGACACTAAATAGAACAGATATTGTAGATCTTGTAGTCCCTCTAATCAAGCAGAAAGTACAGGCGTATGATATATTGATACCCTAACGTACCCCAAGTTGGAATCTATCTTTATAGCTAAAATTTATTGCTTCTAAAGTGATCTCAATATTAATATACTTGGCATAGACAAGATATTTCAAAATTGGTATGTTTTACTTAAAAAACAAGGTAGCTGTGAGAAGCTATAACCCCCGAAGTCTATCAAAATCTTCATCCGGACCAAAAGCTAGCATTTCTATGTCCGATCGGTACATTTCCAGATTTCTACACCTGTCTCTCACCCCTATACCGCAAACGACCTTCCAATCCCCCCCTCGCTCAACATTCCAGTTTTCATCGTTCGAGAAGAATACTTGTTGGCAGTGTGTGAGAAACGCAAAGGACTTTGGTCCAAGAGGCATAGGTCTACTGAAATTTCCTACTAGAAAACCGTATCTATCTCTTTCAACTTTGGCGTTTCAAATGTCCTATGACCCCGATATCCAAGAACAGAGAACGACAATACAACAATGACTCCGGTAATTCAACTCTATTATCTCTTCCACCCAGCCTACGTACTCAGCAGTGAGTAATTCGTCCCCGCACTCAACATTTCAGCTTCTTCTACACTCCCAGACTGTTGCAGCAACTCCACTATCACATGTTACCTTGGCTTCCTCTGCTCCTCGAATTCTTAAGTGCATCCCATGCGCGTACATTGCTTTGTATCATGTGGCCATTTTTTTTGGAAGGCGGGAGGACTCGTACACATCCAGGGTAGGTTTAATCGTCAGAGCCGTTGGCCTTTCCTACCTCCTCCTTCAGCCACTTAGCAAATTCAGGTAAATGGTTCAAATCAATTGGGTAATGTATCGCTGCTCTTCTCTCGTACCTTTGTATAAAAGCTTCCCTAAATGTTGCCCTCTCTCCAGCCCATGCACTGTAAGCCGCTGCATATTTCCTAAAGAAAACAAAGAGAATTTATGTATTATTTTTTAAATATAAGTTAAATTACAGCTAGGTTACAAAACGTCACACTTGCACGAAGTGTAATGAAGACGGTTCAGACCACCTAACTAATGCAGCTCATGCTCAGCGTTGCTACTGTTGTGCCAGAACTTGTCATTCGGCACCTTGATGCAAGACTGTGTACATTTCGATTCTAATACACGGCTGTTAACACCTCACCGTCTCCTACAATTCAGAAGTCGTCCACAACAGTACTCGCCCTCAACAGACCAGTCACTTGCAACTCTTGCAAGTTCCCAGCAAAAGCACTACCGCATCCCTGAAATATGTTTGCAACATTGCTGGGTACCTTTGCTAATGATTGCCTCTCTCAGTAGCTGCCAGCGTATATGATGAGTGTACTAAACTGTTTTATTATTCCTTTAAGATTTTGTCTATATGACCCGTTGTCAAGGTAGGGTGACATGTGCTGCTCGACGACAAAAGCGGTTATAATTGCAGATCTCTAAATTACCATAATGGACCAAAAAACTTGTACAACACATTCCATTTCATGTAAATCAAGTGAAAACAACACTTACTATCGCCACTCCGCTAAATCTGAAGAGTTATTTATAATTGAGGTTCAAGCTCTCAAGGTCACCGTGATAGCAGTTGACGGTTTTTATACCCAGAGCATTCTGTTGACATAACCTGGCCACATTGGCAGGATCGAGGTGCCTGTGTTGCTTGGAAAGAAGGGGAACAAGAAGGCGATTGAGTTGGCGTTGAAGACGCTCATCACGTTGTTAGGACACCAGTCAGCTGGAGCGCTCACGCTGTGGAACTACCCGGCTTGGATGCGGAGCGTTACTGTTCAGAATGAGGACGGCATGGACCGGCCCGGCACTGTAGACATGGCCAGCCTCGAGAGTAAGATGATTGGTTCCCGGTACAAGGTTAGGGTTGGAAGTTTGGGGGTTTCGAGGTGGAGTTAAGTGGACTGGCGGTGATGTTCTTGCAGTTTACCGGGACCGGGAGCGCCAAAATTACCGTTACAACGAGTTCCGGAGGAGGATGTTCATGCCGACGATTCGGAAGTGGGAGGACTTGACCACAGATAAGGAGACGCTGGCCACCATCCATGAACTCTACGGTAACGATGTGGAGTGTCTTGACTTGCTGGTTGACTTGCTCGTGGAGAAGAAGATCCCCGAGTTTGCCATTAGCGAGACTGCCTTTTTCATCTTTCTCATCATGGCATCAAGGTGACCATTCTCAATGATGTGTTTGGGGTTTAAGTTTGCAAGGTGATGAGTTACCTGTTAAGAAAGTTACTGTTCAAGCAACTGCTACCATGAGCAGGCAATTGGAAGCTGACAAGCTCTTCACCAAATTCTGGGCAGCGTAGCTTTCCATCGACGGCTTGAAATGGTCAAGCACTAAGACTTGTAGACCGAGCGAGTCTCATTACAGCTACAAGATTCCACACAAATTTCGTACGTTGTTCTCGGGGGGGAGGGGGGGCGCGCACGCCTGTGGGGAGGGCGTTGTTGAGGTGCAGGGGAGCGCACGGAGGTGGAGGGGCGCGCACGGGGGTAGGGAGGGCGCGCACGCCAGTACCGAGGCACGCACTGGTTCTAGAGGGCGCACCAAGGGGGAAGGCTTCCATATGTAAAAGGAGCTTTCTTCTCAATTAACCACATAGCGAATACATTGACTAAAAAAAGCGAATACATTGACTAAAAAAAACGAGTCACTGTTTAATTCACCTTCAATCCATGCACCTTACTTTGAAAACGAATGGGCAAAATCCAAATTAGTGAACATTGAAGTTGTAGTATCCAAGGTATACTACAATTGTAAATTAACTTGAACCAAAAAACAATTACGATTTGCAAGTAAATTAATTTCAAAATTTACCACCCCCATGGACTCGACTGTTTAACTCGCTTTTGGAATCACTTAAAAACAAAACATGTTTTCTTTTTTAAGCAAAATTGAGTCCATTATTTTATTACATATTCTTGTAAATCATTTAAGACCCAATCCCATTGGAATTGTAAAAATTTGACATGCCAATGCTTTAAAAAGTAAAAAAAAAATCATAGAAAAAAGTAGATACAATTAATTTGAATGGAATTTCAAGATTCAGAATGAATCAAAGCCTTCAGTCCTCATTTAACATCATAAATGATCTATAAATTGCACTCCACAGCGTTGTTGCATCCACTTTGAATAGTGATTTCGATATTTGTAATTTTTTATAATAAATATAAATCATTTAAATTTATATTTATCGCTAATAACAATATTTTTTTAATACTTATTGTTTGCTTGTATGGGCATATACTTAGCACATTTTATTTAAATATACATGTGATTTAATATATGTAAGAATCACTATATGCTACCAAAATTTCAACAACATGTTATAATTTTGTATCCGTTGGATAGATTTGGCAACACTTGGTTATATACATTCTTATTATTCTATAATATACTAACTACACATATGAGATGCATTTCTAAATTATTCGGCATGAATTTATGGTACTTATTTAAAACAAAATCAAAATTTTGTGGAAAAAATGATTTAGCTATAGGTTATTCAAAACACAGATTTACATACAGGACCAAACATTTACCTTTCAAAACCAAAACAATTTTCCCTTCTCGAGTCAAAATCCCATTGTAGATGTACCATTACAATGGTAACCTCTAGAGGTCATGAGGTCTAATTGGATGACGAAGGAATTATTTATAGCTATTGTCTCTTCTTCTGCTGATTAACAAAAGAATGAAAACTGAATATTAATTTTACATATTCAACCATTGTCTAATTAACATATATACAAAAAACATGTTATGAATCATTTGATAATAAAGTTAAGTAACATTTATCTATTAATTTTTAGATGTAGATCTCAAAGTTGATTAATCTTTGCATTCATTAACATTAGTCATAATTTTTAACAATTTGTTGGAGTCTTAATTATCTTTGGCTCCAATAATAAGGTTGAAAATTTCCTTCGTTTAGGCAATCTATTACCATTGTAGCTAAAAAACACGTTGCATTATGATTGTAAAATGTACTAATTAAGTATTTTGAATGAATCAAAACCCTCACATGTAATTGAAAGTTATTTGTATCAAGTCGCCATTTGCAATAAAGCCAAGTAATTGTACTCCCACTATCAACATAAAATTTGAATTCTTTTTTTGCTTTTCATGTTGCCATTGTAATAAAATATTTGACTTGACTACAATACTTAAAAGGTCATTTCTACCAAGTATAAAATTTCACTATATTTCTATCCAAAAATTCTATAAATTAAATGAATTATTATCAATGTATTTGTTAACCATTCATTTATATTAAAGACTAACATTCAAATTTAAAATCACACATTTTTTTATTAGCAATAACATATGTTTATGAATAAAACCTGTAGCCAACTTATATGGAAGTATTTTTCAACGGATCTTTAACTACTTTTATTTGTCCAAAAACATTGGTACAATTGATTCTTGTAAAGTTGTGTAGTAAAGGTTGAAGTGTGTGATAATCAATTCCATGATCATAAATTGGATAAGTAATTGAATGGAGTGGAAATATAATAGCATGTTCAATTGAATTTTCAAATGAAATGAAAATATATGATTTTATACAAAGAATAATAGTTGTAAGAGCAATCAAAAAACAAACAACGCACCATTACTAATTCTTTTGTTTTTTTGTTTTTGTTTTGACGTTGATAAAATTTGATGTTTCTATATAAACAAAATTATCATCTATGTAAATTATTCTAGAGATTTAAATATGGATATGTATCTTACTTTTTAAAATATATTTATTATGTTCATATTATTCCGATTTCTAATTTTCATGTATAAAATTAGCAACAACACAATGGTGAAAAATTATATATTCATAGTTTTTGATATAAATCGTAAGACTGGTACATATAATGATGAATTTATAGAAGCCATGATAATATCAATTTCTATAAATCTTTTTTGAACAAGGGTTCAAAAATGTCATGTTAATGAGGTACAATATTAACATGATTGCCTTTTGATGATAAATATCCCCTCTTCACAAATTTCCAAATTAATCTTGCATAAAATTAAAAAGTGGGTAAAATTATACTGTGGTTTAAGAAAGTTGGCCTTTACCACTGATACAAGTGATTTTAATAACAATTCAATGCTTGCTCATTTACAAATGAGGTGATGACACACAAATGTTTTACAACCATCATATTTTTTCTTCATACATGTGAACTCCTTATGCAACATGTAGAATATGAAAGCTTCTTTTTGAATTCATTTCTTCCAAAAATCATTTCAAGCTTTTTTGATTTACTTTAAGAGAGTTGGGGAGGACGTCAAGGCATGTTGTAACTCCAAGGGCATTGTGATATTTTTTTTAAATTCAGCAATGTAACTATCTAATTAGTGATTCCAATTGTGATTGGTTTTTTTCCAAATTTTAGAAAAAAACATCAATTGCCTACACTCGTGCAAAGCAAGCTACGCAGGGGAAGATCAACCCAAGAGTGTGTTTCCATCGGTAGTGGGGTCAGTGGAGAGCTCAGGAGTGGCAACTGATAGAGGAGGGGACACTGATATGGAGTCTAAAAAGCCTGGAGAACCTGAAAAGGCGAAAGCCAGGAAACTGTATGCGGGTGTGCAAGCTCTTGGCTTTCGCAGAGATCACATGGAGGTTCATACTTCACCGATTCCACAAATTGAATTATGTATTTTTTGCAGCTCCTATAGGTCACTGAAGTTCATGGAATGGTACAAGGTGACAGTGTTGAAATTTGCAGTATAAAGGTGTGGATTGATGTCACTGTTCAGCCATGAAAGAACCACTAGACATCTTCAGATGAAGGTTTGCTTCTTGTTCCTCAATGTGGTACTGCAGGTTGTACCAGCTATGAAAGATGGCCTAGTTGCAGACTGGGATGTGGTGGAAAGTCTGTGGGATCATGCACTACGGTATTCTCTCAATGTACGAATTGACTGCATTTCTTTTTCTGTTTTCTTTCTTTCCAGGATATGGCCCTTGCATATTCTGTTAGGACTGTTATGTGGATTTATTGTTTATAGCACGAAAAACTTGAATCGCGAGTATGATGTCTGGATAATATCTATGTGATGGATTTAGTGAGTCATTGGGTTTAGTCAGTCATCAAGTATGGATCATTATCGTTTTGTTTATGACATTGAGAGAAATTTTTGTGCTGTACAGAGATAGGCTATCAATAGACCCAAAGGAGCATCCAATGTTTTTGGCAGAGCCCTCCTTCAACACGCAACAATATCGTGAAAAGTGAGTTCCTATATTTTCCTCCGCCTCATACATATTGCTTTTATTCTCGATTGAAAAGGTCTTCCTGCTCAAATTTCGTGAAAATCATCCATCTTGAAATCTATTAAAAGTTTTTGGGTGTATCGCATAATGGTTGAGCTTATGTTTGAGAAATACAACGTACCTGCTCTGTTTCTGGCCAAAAATGCGGTATGCATTTCAGTCTTGATATTCTTCTTTGAAGTTTCTATTTATCTCCATTTCTATCACTACATTTTAAGTTGTGTGTTCATTTTAATAATGGTCGATAGCTAGAATGCTCCACAAGCATGAGCACTTGCTGCTATTCAATTTCAGTTTCTTATAATCAATGTACCGCATTTTGTTTTCCTGTTAGCAATCTTGGCCTTTCTTCAGAAGCCTCCTTTTTCTAAAATATAGATGTGATGTTTCAGGTTTTGACATCCTTTGTGTCAGGCCGAGCAACGTCACTTGTTATGGACTGGTGAGTTAAATTTATCATACCTACAGTGCTTATTTCCCAGTTTGTTATTCACCTCTCCTCGCCACTAGTGATCATATGTTTAAGTTGACTGTTTCACTGCTGAATCCTGTTGAAGCATCGATGAATCCTTGAGAGTTGATCCATTGGATGAATTGCTGTTTGGTGATGACAGTGGGGGAGGCTCCACTACTGTGGCCGCAGTGCATGATGGTTATGTCCTTCCTGTTCTCTAACTTTTACTTTTTAGGAACTGAGTTGGTAGTCACTCAAAAACATTGACTGAAAGCATTTGATTTGTAAATAAGTGACTGATGGTACTGAAATTTACTGATTTGTAGTCGACAGGCCATAGTTAGATCGGCAATTGGAGGGGAAGTTCTTTCTGATTGTCTTTAATGAACGTTGGAATCCAAAGGCATTCAAGTGAGTCCCCATTCCTGCAAAAATTTTCTTGCCGTACTTGAGAACTGACATTTTAATGCCAAAGTTAGGCACTACCAAGTATATTTTTGTATCTATGACCAATTCAATGACTCTTCCATTTTATCAAGTGTGAGTAAAATGTTTGCTTGTCCTTCAGTTGTCCTTTTGTGTTGGAAGCACACTCACAGCACAAAAAATCTGCATGAGCTATTTTTACAACGAGTTCACTTCTCTCTAACAATTATAGTTGGCTCGCAGATCAGACCACGATTCTCATTCAAGCGCAAGGAGATTCAAAAGGGGGAATATGAAATTCGTGATCAACCACCAACTTTCGTGACGGTTTATGCAAAGACTATATTAATGAAACCTTCGACTTGGAAGTCACTAAATTAACTTGTAGTTACAGTACCTAGTGTGTATCGAAAAACTTCGCAGCCTCCAATATGAACCCATTCTATAAATAGTAACAACTAATTAGAAATCCCAATGGGTTATCTTGAAATATGACTTGTTATTTTGGCAGGTGGTCCCCGTTGAGCTTCCAAATACAACAGACAACTATTATGCTTATGCGTAGGGAGCTATTGTAGTTGTTATAAAGGAGTCAGTTTGCCGTGTACCAGATTCAGCTTTTGATGGTAATTTCTCATCATTCTGGCTCTTTTTGTTGAAGGCATCAAACATGCTGGTTTACTGGGGTTAACTTGATGTTTCAGTTCTGAATGTTTCTCTCGCCAGTGAGAAATGTGGATAGCTTTTGTTCCTTGTGTTAAAATTAAGAATGTGCAAGGCAGCGTGTAAACACTAGGCTGACTATTTTGATGGTGAATGGTGTGTCACAGATAATTCATATGCTAATATACCAACAACACCTTACGAACTTCCAGAAGGCCAGTAAGTGTTCATTGATCCGTTTGAATGTCCTAGTTTTACCTTTTAAATACTTCGTTGGTTGCACCTTCTTTAGATATTTTTTATTTTTTTTGAAGTGCTCATACTGTTGACTACACAGGATAATACAGATCGGAGCTGATTGTTTCAAAATCGTCGATATAATGTTTAACCCCACCCTTATCCATGTATTCTTGTATTTTTCTCGAACATTTTCTCTGCACTTGCTATACTCTGAGTTACGAGTTTGTGGTGCCTCTTTCTAACTTCTGAATGATTCTAATCTCTTAGTTTTTGCTATCAAGTTACTGTTGGAAAGGTTTTGCGACTTTTTAATTTGTACGCGGCTGTTGTTTTTATTTGTTGCTTGGCTATTACGTCGTCATTGATTTGTCTTTCTATGTTCGTGCTGGTTATGACTTGTTGATGTTTTAGATAAATTTTCATTTGAATGAGCTGCATGCTGAAGCTTGTACTGTTGGCAGTTGGGGCAGACAATTCCTAGCATGGAGAAGTATGGCACTGAAGCCGGTGTACCTTTTAATGGCCTTCCTCAAATAGTCAGATCAATTTTTCATTTACGAATTATTCTTGCAATTTACATCTGTTAAGGCAGAGTCTGTGTTTTTCATTCATGTATCTTAATGAGGTGGGTTTTCGTTTCGCAGGTGATTGAGAGCATCATCAAGTGCGATGTTGATATTCGGAGAGAGCTTTTCAACAGTGTGATGGTGTGCTCTCAACCAAATTGCCACCACTGATGACAATCCTCTTTTCAGAGCATTAATGATTATATGATTTTGTACCATGATTGTGTTTAAAGTCCCCATGTTGCCGTTCTATTTCACACGAACCTGGGTTGCTGGGACGTTTATGACATACCCTTTTTCTCAACTCAAACATAATTCTCATCAATACTAGGAGTTTGCGAGTAGTGCTTGATTTGCTCATTCCATTATGAAACAGAGAAATTTTTCCTACGAGGGCTTCCGTTACTTGCTACTGTTCTGCTGTTGTGAATGGATCGTACGTTCCTACTAACAGTTGTGAGTGCAAAAACCACCGTGGAGGTGGCATTTGCTCACAAGGAGTTATTAAAGGAAATCACATGAAGAGAGGAACAAGGGAGAAGAAGAGACAAGAAGCGGATGAGGAACAAGAAGAGAATGAGGAGAAACGCCCCCGCCGAATCACTTTGAAGGGTCTTTTGGTTTTTGGCCGCCATTTCTTCCTCCTAGCTCCAATCGAGGCGTGCCTTAGTTTTTTAAAAAGCTAACTTGATTTTTCATCCACCCTCAAAATTTCAAAAGCATAGGTTGAAAACTCTAGGACTGATTTCTAAAAAACTGAGATCCTTTTTCCGGCCGCCGGTGGGGAAACTCCTTTGACACCCCCAATTTTGGGAGTGCATATCTCACTCCCTATAGCTCCAAATTGAACGTGCTTACTACCATTGGAAAGTCCTACATGAGATCTACATACCTACCAAATCTTGCTCTATTTGGACAAGAAATCAGGGACTGATGGGGAAAACACCGAGAGACACTCCATGGAGTAAGAAAAGACACTACACAACACATGAGACTCAAAGCAATTTCAAATAGAATGGAAGAGGAGATCAAGAGTGAGAAGGAGACCCACGACCTTCCTTCTCCTAACAACTAACCATCACATAGAAAAAAAGAAGAGAAACAAGATTGATCAAGATAGATTGAGTGCGATTAATTGCATTTAGCTTGAACACAAGCTCGTAAGTACAAGAGAAGAAGCCGCCAAAGAGGCAGCTCACCCTAACCCTAAGGCTCAAAAAGCTCTAATCTAAGGCCTTCACGAATAAATGTTGCTCCTAATCTCCACGGCGCTCCATTCTTGAAGAAATTCACTACCTCCACGAATGAATGTAACTCACAAACACCACCACGAAGTCAAATGAACAAAACCAAGGTAATCAAGTCACAAACACAATCATGAACATCAAAAGTTAATTGCGCAAGGCCAATGGTAAAACATCCAACTCAAAGTTAAGTAACTAATCTTACTCCTTCTTTGGATTCACTAGGGGGATTTCTTTCCTCCTCTAGCCCTTCCTCATCATTCTTTGGATCCACTAGGGGGCTTTTATCCTCCACTAGTCCTTCCACACTAAATCTAATCTAAACTTGAATTTGATGCTAAATGAGCAACCAAAGGTTTTACAACAATCATCTTTTAACATGCATATTGTGTTCACAACTTAATTATCTTAATTCTACCAAATTACTCCAAAATTGCATTGTTTGTTAACAATCCACTCATAAAAGCAACAATAAACGACAATGAAACAAGAGAGCGTTTTCAAGCTCTCACAACAGTCTTTGTTTTTTTGTGAATCAGCTTGCTGGGGGAACTGTTGCCTTGCAGCAAATGAAGGAGTAGCTTGAAAAGGATCTCATGGAAGTAAGCAATGGACATACGGAACTGCTTAATGTTGATATCAGCAGCCATCTTGTGGAAAGTTCTATTGTGCTCTTAAGCCTTATTGTGATTTGTTTATAATCTGGTTTCTGGCATGCTTGGCTTAGTTCTAATAACGTGAGATCTTAACCCCTGGGTGCAGGAAGCCCCACAAGCTGCCCGTGTGAAAGTGTTGGCCAGCGGTAACGCTTTGGAGCAGCGATTCAGGTCCCCTTTAATACTACCCTTGCTTCCAACAGTTCAGAGAATTTTTTTCAGATTCATATTTGTTCTTGATGAGACTTGAGTGTTTTTTCCTATTCTGATCTTACTCTTGATGTTTGGGTTGTGTGTAGTGTATGGATAGGTGGAAGCATTCTCGCTTCTTTAGGCTCTTTCCAACAAATGTGGTTCTCTAAAGCAAAGTTAGCAAAGTCTATTGTTTCTGCTTACTGTATTACTTGATCTCTCTCTCATTCTTTTTTAAAAATTTAATTTAATATTTAATGGGATCAGAGTAGTATCAGAACAGATTTGCAAAAATTAGCTTGTTTGTTGTAAGTAGTGGGATTGCCGTCCTTTCTTACGAACTCATTGGAGAGTGATCTGCATACATGATTTTTTCTTGCCAGTAACTTCTTTATCTCATATTTTCTGAACTTCTGGCTGACAGATATGAAGAGCACGGTTCCACATATGTGCAGAGAAAGTGCCCTTAGGAAGCACCACCACTAGAGGCAAACGACTTGTTTTACAGAATTGTGGACGCAAAATTTGATGACCATTTTTTCGGAACAATTGAGTGGGACAGGAAAACCACGCAGCAGATGTACATTATTTCAAAAGTTATTACATTCTTCAACTTTATCATATAGACTTGTCCATGGATTGTCACTTTCTGCGATGTTTATTTGTTAGTGTAGCATAGTGCAGGGAAGCTCCACATCATTCTCACTTAGAAAATACCACAGATGTCCTGGCTCTTGCCTCTTAGCTCCCCCTCTGGCCTGGAAGCTACTCTTCTATAATATGGATTCCCCTGAGAATCAAGAGTGGAACCAAAACTGAGAACCATTCTTGACGTATCACAACTGCATGCCCCCCTCGTCCTACAATGTTCCGAACAACGAATCTTCCACACCTATCCCCAAAATGACACCTCTTCCTGCCACACTGCTGCAACTCATAAAACAAAGTCTTCACTATGCCGCCGCACCACGCGAGATTTTTTCAACCCTTCCTGACGTATCACAATTGCATGCCCCCCCTGCTTTACAATGTTTCGAACAACGAATCTTCCACACCAATCTCCAAAATGACACTGCTGCAACTCATAAAACAAATAGTCTTCACTATGCCGCGCACCTCACGAGATTGTAGCCTCCCTCCTAGTCCGAGCAGAATCCTAAGTGCTTTTCATGTCCCGCCAAACAACCTCCTTCTCCTTCTAGCGCACACGGACACATTAGCAAAATGTTACCCTCTCAATCTTCAATGTCACTATGAATACATCGTTGAACTCTATTGTATGCGCTTCCACGTATTCTCTTAGTTACGCAACATTGCAATGTGTATCGGGTGAAGTGAAACACAGCGTTGAACTCAATGTTTCTCACTCGCCAACATTGTTATGCATCCCAAACCCTAAATCGATCTCAAAACTACAGAAATACGTGAATATACCTAAACTCAATAGACGTCACAAATTTTAAAAGTGATGTTTGGAGGCTCACCTAGACCTCGTCTAGTTTTTACTGTTGTTGTAATGCATAGTCAGCCTCTGCTGCAAAAACTAAATCTGTAACCTTCTCCCCAAAGGCCAAATAAAAGATCTGCTCCCATGAGGTGCGGTTGGGTCCCTGAGGCATCTTTGCGATATTGCCTACCACGTCCTTAGCCGGAATTTTGTGAATGGGAGTGTTAAGATCATATGCTGCATGCGCAAGGAGGTCTTTGTCTTGAATCCTCGAGACTCCCACTTGATTCCACTCTTCCACTGAGAAACCAAAGATGAAGGTTGTGCAAGTTTAGGTGTCACCTTTAGCCCTTCCTACCGCATCCGCCAACGCCTTCTTGCAAGGGTCAACGCAACCCTAATCTTCACTATATCGGAAAGAATAATGAGCTCACGCACCTGCACCTCCAAGGCATGAATTCTATTGTCTTTACTCTCACCCTTCTCACGCTCCTCACACAACTCATCCTTCAACGCAGTGATCTCTGCCTCATTCTCACCCATCACCGTGGCAAACTCTGCCTTCATCTGTGCCATCTCTGCCTTAATCTCTGCCCTCATCCTCTCTATTTTTTCCTCCATGCTGAGAATATTTGCGTTTGCCTCAACAAGTGGACTTGAAAAACCAAGGTTCTCATTATCTGCACTGAGCTCCACGACAACTAGACCATTGCCGGCTGCGATGTCCCGAAAACTCTGAGCGCTCGTTGGAACTAGATACCCCCTCAGATCCGTAGGGTGAACAAGTGCAGGAAGGTGGTGACGCTGTCGGGTAGAGAGGGTTTTGCTCTGGGAAACGCGGGGTTTCTAGCTGCAACTAGTTTGAATTCAAGGTATGGGGAAATATGATAGTGTAATTTATTGTTTATACCATTAAAAACCCAAATCTATGTTTTATTTTGCAAAATAGCAAACCGTGTAAAGGCTTAAACCTTTAAAAACACTGTCAGCATTCAAATGAATGCCACAGACACATACTTGCTCCAAATCAAGTGTGCTATAACTTTCTGGAAAGCTAACACAAAGCTACACAATCTGTAAAACTTTCAAGAGAAAATGATTTACCATTCAATATTTATAGCGTGCTGAAGTTGAGACTCCAAATATTCACGGCAGCTGTACATCTCTCCACTTCGGGACGCATATCATCTTCATAAAAGCTCCAAATACATGATGCCATAATTTTTTAGAAAGCTAACATCACCATCTACGTTGCCTGTAAATCTTAGCTTAAAATATCATACTGTCCGTTTTCTATACTTCGTCAAAAATGGAACTTCTATATTGAGCGGCAGTTTCACACCCTCAAACTTCTACAAGCATAACTTTCACGTCCTAACTCCAAAACAAGAGTTTAATAGCTTTTTAGAAAGCTATCAACATAACACATGTGCTCACAAAATTTCAAAACTAATCGATCATTATACAAATTTCTACAAGAGTTTAAAGCGACTGCCTTTGAATTTCGACGGCACTAAACCCTCTTTCACTTCTCAAGGCATAACTTTCTCATACTAACTCCAAATGACAAGCGCCACACACCATTGGAATCACAACAAGAAGAGGAACGTGCTCTCAAAATTTCATTGAAATCCGAGCTATACACAGTAAGTCACTTGTCCTCAAACACACGGCACAAAACTAAAAAACTAAAACATGAACACAAGAAGAATGAGGTTCGGGAGAAGAAGGCCCCCCTTATCAAGCCACAAGGGGGAACACATCAGCCCATACCTAGCCACATGGGCACCCTAAAACTAATTGGGTGACCCAAAAGTCTCCCATACCTCTATCCATTCGCTTATTTTAATGATAAACTCACAAAAAACTAAAAGAAAGGTAAAACAATCTTCACCTTTCTTTTCAACAACTATCAAAACTCAAATTAAATATCAAAACTCATTCTAAGAAGATAAATGTAAAGTTTGACTCTTATTAGTCAAAACACAAGGCAATTAAAACCTTGTAGAGATTATGAATCAATTCATAATCTTTCTCAAATATTCCCTATTCATTTCTTCTTTAAATGAGATATCTTAAAACTCATCAAAATAACAATACTATAAGTTTTTACACTATATGCGCATTTGCATCGCGACAACGCCAGTCTTCGTGTGAGTCTCGCACGCAACGAGGCAGCCAATCCTCCGGAATCGAGTTGTTGGAACATACCCACTCCGCCCTCTTCAGCTCCCCATACACAACCTCCAGATAATTGGCCCTAGAAACCCTGCCACCACCACCACCACCGCGTCCACTGCTAAAGCCCCCTCCAGCCCCCTTTATCTTTTGTTTGTTCTTCTCCCCCATTTTTGTCTGTCATTCAGCAAAGCTCCAACAGAATTAGCAGAGCTCCAAACCCTAGCAACTAACATAGGATGATTCCACAACAAAAAGAGCAAAGAGTCTCTATTTACCAAGATTTTCTTAAGGACGTACTGGTTACCTCAGCGCGTCCTCCAGCAGGACCTAAATACTTTAACGCGAGCTCCGATCAGATGAACTCCTGCTTCGATCGCCAGTCTGAACACCGAAGCAGCGTCACACTTTAAGAATCTGAAATTTTACAAAATACGATCGCAGCTGATCAGCACATATTGTGATCGCCGATGCAGCAATTACACTGGCAAAAATTAGTAAAGTGTCCCCGCGACTCAATCCGCAAACTCGCTCTTCGAAACAAATCATGAATCAACATGCGGAAAACTACCAACTAACCCTAATCACACATGAATACCCTAATATGACACGAACTTGAAGATGCCATCATCTGAAGTTTTAGGTTGGACTGGAATATCAACGCAGACCAACAAATCTATGTTGAATTTGAATTTGATATTGATGGCAATAATAGGAAATAGTTTAGTCTTCTAGTAATTCTTTCATCATGTCGGCAGGGTCCTCATTGAAATCTTCATCACATAGGTGGTAGTCCTGATTTGAAATCTCTTACAGGTTAGGGCATATCCACAATACATTTGATTCATACCTTAAAAAATAACAATATATAGCAAAACACAAGCACGCACTAAGCAAGAGTGAGCTTACCATGCTATGGCGGAGGGCGCGACGGCGGGAGGGTAGAGGAGCGCAGTGGTGAGAGTAGCGATGGCCGATGAGGAGGTCCGTTTCTAGGGCAACGTGGATGAACAGAGGATCAGCTCTCAGGATGAACGAAAACTCGTCAGTAAAGTATCGTCAGTAACGGCAAGACAAAACTTGCATAACATATTAAAAGACTTGATCCAGCACTGAGTGCCAAATCTTGAGTTTCCACGTCAGATTCCACTAGTGTCCGCGTCACCTTAGACCATTCACAAATTGACATGTGGCCCTATTTTACGAAAATGACATAATTTGTACCAAATCTGACCTTCATGTAAGAGTATGGGACAACCACCTATGGTAGGCAAAACGACTTGTTTGCCCTAATTGCATTGTTGAAAATTCATTTTAAAAATTTACATAGAAATGAATGTGAGGAATGGGGAGAACAAATCAATTTTCTTTTATTTGAAAAACTATGAATTTGTTATGAACTTTTGGATAGTAAGAAGGTAAAAATAATAAAAGAAGGAAAAATTAGAAGGAAGGATGAAGGAGTGAAATAAGAACAAAGATAGGAAGGGAGGAAACAAAATGGAAGGGGAAAATATATTGAAAGGAGGAAAAGATAAGTATGAAGGGAAAAATTGAAAGAAGGATAAAAGTGAAATAAGAACAAAAATAGGAAAGGAGGAAAAATATAATGGAGGAGGTAAATATATTGAAAGACGGAAAAGATAAGTAAGAAGGGAAAAAATAAAAGAAGGATAAAGGAGTGAAATAATAACAAAATTAGGAAGGGAGGAAAAAAATAATGGAGGATGTAAATATATTGAAAGACGGAAAAGATAAGTAAGAAGGGGAAAAATAAAAGAAGAATAAAGGAGTGAAATAATAACAAAAATAGGAAGGGAGGTAAAAAATAATGGAGGAGGTAAATATATTGAAAGACGAAAAAGATACGTAAGAAGGGAAAAATAATAAAAGAAAGGAAAAAATAGAAAGAAGGACAATGTGAAATTAGAACAAAAATAGGAAGGGAGGAAAAAAATACTGAATGAAGGGAAAAAATCCGAGAGTAGGTAATTATGATGAAAGAAGGAAAAAAATATTGAATGAAGGAAAAAAAATACGAGAGTAGGTAATTATAATGAAAGAAGGAAAAAAATACTAAATGAAGGAAAAATATACGAGAGTAGGTAATTATAATGAAAGAAGGAAGAAAATATTGAATGAAGGATAAAAATACGAGAGTAGGTAATTATAATGAAAGAAGGGAAAAAAATTTGAATGAAGGAAATATTTATATCCAGATATTAAATATAAATATTATCTATAAATATAAAACCTATAAATATAGATAAATATTATTAATATACGTTCTATATTAATAGTTATTATTATAAATAATATATAATTATAGAACCTATAACATTATTTATTATAGATAATATAAATAAATAATACAGATAATATCTATATAGAAGGTTATATTTAAATATTATACATATAAATATTAAATAATATACAAATTAAAATATTCAAATATAAATATTCTCCTACTTTTCTCATAGATGAAAGCATACTTGCAGTGTGGTTTTTTTTACATGAAATTTTGAGGTAGAGTTATCTTTTGTATGTGGAGTCAGATTCAAAAAAAAATCAAAATTGAATTTACTAAGTCCTTCCATTCCATGTGAACTTCCACTTCATGTGAACTTCCACTTGGATAAAAAAATTCAAAATATTAAGGTATAAAATGTATACTAAACCATTCTTTGAGACTAACATACTAATGAAGGTTATGGATGATGACTTTCCATGACATCCATATAGTTGGATTAAGTAATAGTGTAGAAATATGTTTAAATTTGATTTTAAAATAAATTATTGTTTTAATTATATGAAAATTTTAAAAAATACTCATTATCATATGAATTTTGGAATCATTGGCCAAAAGTGCATAAGGTACAACATTGAATTATCTTTCGGATAATGTGCAATATTTCAATCTATAAAATTGTCTTTTGATTGCTTACAAAGAGATCTCAAGATACCTCTATTGAACCGATAATAAAACTTTGGTGAAAAATTTCACCACTGTCGAAGTATAATGATTTCAACCAATTATAATGAATTACAAGATGAGAACATTAAAACGATAATTTTAGTGAATTTTCAAAGTTTTTTCTTCTGAAGTCATTTGAAAAATAATTAGGAATTTTATTTCAAATTCAACCATATGGATGTCTTCCAATAAGGATGTCTAACAATATGCTCTTTTAGAATTGAAATTCAAAAAAGTTAAAGAAGCCTCATTTTATAATACATTTAGGTATTGCCCAAAACCTCTAGGCATTTAGGGGTTAAAAGTAGGGAAATATTACACTAATTATCCCATTTAGTGCGCGTGGTACCAATTCCCGGAGCACGCACTATTTTACCAAATCTCAAAACTAGTGAGGGCAGAATTTTTTATTAAGTTACTGAAATCTTCATATCATGCTAATTTTACATCAAAATGATATTTAGTATCACCTTCACTAATTTCCCACAAGTGCCATAAACCCCGCCTCACTAAATGGGATAATTAGTATAATTTCTATTTTTCAAATTACATGTTCAAAATAGGGGGCAGTTTTTGTCCTCTTGCATTAACGACCGGGGGATTTAGAGAAATTCACACACACACTAGGATTTGAATAACTTAACCCCTAAACGTACCGACCCTTTGAACACAAGTAGATGCTAGCCTCAAAAATAGATATTAGCATGGCTTAGATGTACATAATGTGTACATGAGAGGACCATTGCAAGCGTAAAATCTACCCAACAAATTTGACGGACTTCCATTTGGAGGCCTCTCTAATATTATCAACATCTCCCCATCACAAGAGATTTACTTTAATTGGTAAAGAATTTAATAAGCTTGCAAAGGTGACTTGGATGAAAGTCATCCAAGATTGTATGAAAAAGTTAAAAAGCTTTGAATCTGTTCACGATCCAGTTTCTGGACGCTGGGACGTTTAGGGGTTAAGTATGAATCCTTGCCCTGGGAATTGTGCATCAATCAGGTGGCATGCAAAAAAAATCTTTAAAAGAATCAGGTGGCATTTACCATTAATGCTGATCAATTTTGATAAGACAATCATTTTACCGACACTCCAACGCACACTGTTGAGTGCTGAATATTAACTGTTGAAAACGAGTTTGTTGGTAGTTACATTTTGACAAAATTAAGGCCGGTGAACTGAATAGAAGTATCACGTATACAACCTTCAATTCCTCGCTTTATTCAACCCTTAAAGGTGCAGAGAGCCCTTTCGAACCAGTATTATATAATAATATTCCATTGTATTTGGCATGGTTCCACACCTCCTATGGGTTTAAATCTTTAGTGCCCAAGGTACTGTAGCTGGGAGCACTGGATTTCAGTGGATTTTTCCACTGTGATTGAGACTACCAGAAATAGAATGGATTAAATTAGAAAGTAGCCGTATGTTTCTATTCTCAAGTGGAGAGCACACATTTTATTAAAATTTGAGAATCATCCAATGGTGGGATTGGAAGATTATAGTATGTATTTGAACTGTGTAATGCACGCTCAAAAATGAGATTTTGGGGGGTGTGTGACTTCAAAGTTAAATAGAATTTGGGTTAAATATTCAAAAATGAAAATAAAGAAGTTCAGCAATGCCTTATGTCAACACCTCTCCGTTGCAATCTTTCATATCAAGAATAGACTCATACATAATTATTGTGAATTTTACAAGTGAAAGTGACTTATCCATATACGGTTTAGGACAAAATTTTATACGTTGAAAATTGACAGGAGTGGGTACATTAGTCAAGATCGGATTACACACACTAATGGAAGATGAAGAAGAGAACACAATCCAAAAAAATAAAACAAGATAACAAACTTCCAAACACAAAAAATACTACATAATATATGTGTTGTATTTATAAGTATTTACTGTATTTTCAAGTATTTGCAATATTTTTGCGTTTTGTTGATAGGTATTTTGATAGTTGTACAATTCCAAATTGAAAATTTCTTTTTCTGGAAGGTGTGTGACGTAAATGGGCAAATTTGAACTTCAAAACTAAAGTTCCAATTCTTCACGGATTCTAAGCTATTTCCATGTCGGACGTTGCAGTGACCATAATGTGGTCAACTGGGCACTAAAGGGTTAAAATCAAAAGTGAAGTTAAAATTCACGTTGACATGATTTTAAAGAACTATTAGGGTCTCAATTCGGAACTTTCTATTTACAACAAATGTCAAATATACACCGACGTATCTACTATCCCCATCAGCCCTTTAACCCCTAAACGTCCCAGCGTCCAAAAACTGAATCACGAACGGATTCAAAGCCTTGTAACTTTCTCATACAATCTCGGATGACTTTCATCCAAGTCACCTTTGCAACCGTACTAAATTCTCTACCAATTAGAGTAGATCTCTTGTGAAGGGGAGATGTTGATCATATTGAAGAGGCCTCCAAATGCAAGTATGTCAAATTTGTTGGATAGATTTCATGCATGCAATGATCTTCTCATGTACACCTAATGTACATCTGAGTCATGCTAATATCTATTTTTGAGGCTAACATCTACTTGTGTTCAAAGGATCGGTACGTTTAGGGGTTAAGGGTTAATCCCTAAACGTCCAACCGTCCAGAAAATGAATGATGTACAGAAGCAAACACAGTTTTCTCATCCGTCATTGACTTTTTGCAATGTGGATTTTTACCTTATATTTTATGGGAAACTAGCTTCAAGCATGTGTGATCCGATTGAAAAAGAGATGATTTGTGAAAAAATATGCCTCATTTCACTCTGCCAACGATTGATCGCACTGCCAACGAGATAGAGATCGTACTGAACGCACATCAGTTGATGCAAGAGGGCACTGCAGCTTGAATGCCGTAGAAACGGCGAAAAAGGAGGGAACACATTTCCCGCTTGCGCTAGTACTACAATGGAATGTTGATGTCATTGTTCCCGCTCTATTCACCCACTTGCCCTTTTGGGTCGGGTTTGAGAAAATCTCGGGCCTTCCAAAGGCAGTTGGGCCACTGCTAGAGCAGCCCTCCCAAGGCCGACTTTCTTTCTAATGTGTTGTAGTGATTCATCCAAAATTTTGAAGATTTCAGTGTAAAAGTCTTCTTAAAAAAGCCAACTCATTCAATTAAGCAACCAAAAAATCTCCAAAAATCACTACACTTAGAGTATTAAATTTCAACCAATCACAACAAATTGCATGTACAAATTGTCAATGTCTTATTCGTAATCAAATTACTAAAGAATTTTGAATTTTAAGTTTCAAATTTTATACAAAAATATTGGTGACAACAATCATAGATCTAATCGTATGAATAAAATCAAAAATTCATAATGTACAACTTTTTATTCAAATATCAAGTTCAAAATATCCCTTTTAGTTGCATTTTATATTGCATCTTTGCAAAACTGCCCAACTTGGAGAGGGGTGAGGACGTTTAGGGGTTGGTGAAATCAATGGTGTTTAACCCCTAAACATCCTCATTCCTCTTGAAATTCGGCAGTTTTGCAAAGATACATTATGAAATGAACCAAGAGGGATATTTTGAACTTGATGTGTGAATAAAAGTTGGACATTATAAATTTTAGATTCTATCTATACGGTTAGGTATGCGATTGCTATCATCAATATTTTTGTATAAAATTTGAAAATTGAAATTCAAAAGTATTTTGTAATTCGATTACAAATAAGATATTAAAAATGTGTAGATGAAATTTGTTGTAATGGGTTGAAATGTAATACTCTAAGTGTAGTGATTTTGGAGATTTTTTGGTTGCTTAAGTTTATGAGTTTGTTTTTTCAAGAGCACATTTAGACTAATATCTTTGAAATTTTTGGTAAATCTCTTCAACATGAAAGAGGCATAAAAATTTCACAAATCATCCCCTTTCTAAGCGGATCATACACGCATAAAGCTATCTTGCCAGAGAACCTTGCAAAAAGTGCATGACAAATGAATAGACGTGGATGAGAAAACGTGGATGAAATTTGTATATCGTCCAAAAAATGGACGGTTGGTTCTTTAGGGATTAAATTTACGAACTCATTTTTGCAATGTCACTTTTGAATGAAAGCCATCATAACTTTCCATAGCTTGACGTAAGTGGTTATGCCTTACCCCAAAATAGATGGTGCAACATATTCCACACCCAACATGACCAAACCAGTACACCAAAATCACTATATAATGTGGGCGGTGAATGACGTGGGTATATCCATCCATTTGGACAATTTTTCATCCAACTTGGATGAATCTTACCACAATATTTTGAAAAAATAATTATCAGTCTCATAAATACCGTGGGCCACAATATATGGTGATTTTCGTTTAGCTAAGTGGACAAGTGGAGTCCCAAGACGATGCATGAACGAAAGGCATAGAGCATGTAGGCTATTGAATGTTATGATTGCAATCAAAATTTCACTTCTATTTCTATAAAAAAAAGTTAAGTATACATTCTAGTAACATTGATTTGACCATTGAATAATAAAGTAACTTCATTGAACTACACTAAAATTGTCATTTAGTGTCTAAGAATAAGCCCAACAACTTGAGACCAAATATGTCCACCAAGCATTAATTTGAGGGCCATTTTTAACTTAGAGGAATGTTAAACAAGAAGTAGCCCAACAACATTTCTTGTGCAAACACCAAGGAAACTCTTTAAAAGGAGATTTTATGAAAAAGAACTTAATTGCTTTGAAGCATGCGCTAGTGACTAGTCTTCAAGTCTAATATTTAATTATTGATTGAGCAAAGATTCTTGCTTGGTGTGAGTAAATTGTTTGCACCAAAGCTTTTGTAGATGGCACGGACAACTCAGACTTGGCCCCAAATACCATTTCTTGGCGTTAACCCTTGAACGGCCCAAATGTCTCTGCAGCTATATAGTATATTCTGCATTCGACGGTATTTGATCGAAATAACAATGACCAAACACTCTTCAATACACAGTAAATTAATGATCATGATAATATGTATATAAAAATATATTAGAATTCATATACTAAACCACAATTGAACAATTATATGGCTAAATATGGATTGTAGAGAGGGACCCCAAGGGCCTTTCAAAGGATAAGTGGGTTGTTGTTGGGGCGGACTTCAGAGCAAGTGCATTTGACTAAACCAAATCCTGGCGTTGGTCCCTCAAAGCACCTGTTGTTGGGCATGCTCTAAGACACTATTTTTTAACATTGATACTATTTGACTTTTTGAATATATAGTGTCTGTGTAAAAAAACCTTTTACTTTAAAATTTAAAATGATACAAACCTCAACTAAACCTTTTGAATGTACTGTTCCAATGACAAATGACAACTCTTTATAATAAATATGGCATGCCAACTCATATCACTCATCACCTCGAAGGAACTTGGCACTTTCAGTGGAAGTGGGAATGACAAGTGACAAACTCCTATGTACTATACGTAATGGCACTATTTTTCTTCACCTTTGAACTAACTATGGTAAAAGACATCAATTCTTGCTAACACTAAATCACTATTTTGATGTACCGGTTCTTCCAAAAAATAAAATAAAAATGACAATAATAATTTAGTTTATTTTTAATTGTGAGTAACGGAAGCTTGAGAATATTAATGCATCAACCCAAAATGGATTGTCCGGTCTTTCAGAGTTAACCCTTAACTGTCTAAGCGTCCATTTTTTCGATGATGTACAAATTTCATCCACGTTTAACTCATCCTTTAGGTACTTTTTGCGGTGTGAATTTTTTAGTATAGATTTTATGGGAAGTTAGCTTCATGCATGTGAGAACAGATTACAAAGGGGATGATTTGTGAAATTTTTATGCCTCATTTCATGTTGCAGTGATTTGCCAAAAATTCCTAAGATCTTAGTTCAAAATTGCTCTTGAAAAATTCAACTCATAAAATTAAGCAACCAAAATATCTCCAAAATACACTACACTTAGAGTATTTCATTTCAACCCATCACAAGAAATTTCATCCTCAGATTGTCAATACCATATTTGTGATTGAATTACAAAAATAATTTTGAATTTTGAGTTTCAAAATTTATACAAAAATATTGGTGATAGCAATCATAGATCTAACCGTATGGATAGAATCCAAAATTTATAATGTACAAATTTTGTTCATACATCAAATTCAAGATATCCCTCTTAATTGCATTTTATAATGCATCTTTGCAAAACTGCACAATTTAGAGAGGGTTGTAGACATTTAGGGGTTAACGGTGCTATGAAAGTTCACCATAGGCAGTTGACTGAATTCCAGATCTATCACAGATCAGGGGAAAGCGTAGATTTCTATGTGACCTTGTCCAACAGAATTTTGTTACTGGGTCGCTAATTTTTATTTTGTTTTAAATATAAAAAACAAAAAACAAAAATAAAATAAAAAATATATTTTAAAAAAAATTATGAAGAAAAAAACAAAAATACATGCCTGGTAGTTGTATTTTTCTGCAGCGAATAGAATACAATATTTTTAGTTATATTTTGCTATCTTGGGCCTTTCAGACATTTTTTTAATAATTTTTCGCTCAAAATAGCTTTTACCAACATAGGTGACATTTTTCCCTAGCCTCCAATTCCGACTATATAAGGATTTTTGACCATGAAATTTCATGTAATAAACATGCACGGTAAATACGTTCTTTTTAGGCAGCATCCGAAGGTAGACATGATTACTTTTACCCAAAAAAACCAAAAAAATAATTACATTTGTTTTTGAAAAAACATACAAATAACAAACTTGAGTTGATACCTATAATTGACCTTCTCAATCGACCTTGTAGGATGCCTACGAAAAGAATTTTATTGATCAATGCATTTGGATTTGGAGCTAAAAATGAACTTGGAATGGTTTGAAAGGAAAAAAAACTAGATTTGGGAATGGAATAAGATCCCTTAACCTACAAATTACTCCGTATGGAGTATTGGTAGAGTGTGATTAATGATTTTTTTATTGGCTAAATTTGCCACAAAATTGCCTCATTTTCACACTTGCACCACAATGCACTGTAAAATCAAGTGTAAAAGTTAGTCGTTTTGCCAACCAGTCCAATGTCGTGTCAATGGCCGTCACCCATGCACGTCCTATCGCAACCATTTAAAGTTGGCATTCACTAGTAGAAAAGGTGGCACTCCCAGGCAAAATCATTGTGCATGCGTGGAATCGGGCACCACTTATCTGGGCATCTCCCTCGACAGTGCCACCTTTTCTACTAGTGTTTGCCATCATCTTCTCCATTTTATCCTCCTCCACTTGCTACAGCAGCCTAATTTAGCTTGCTCACCATTCTGCACTCGCTGACAGACTCATTTTGCTCCTAAAATCTTCGCGAGCAACATACACTCATTGATTGCGTAAGAGCCATTACCCTAGCATGTTTAGGATTATGGCCATGTTTTGTTTGAGGTGGCGCATGCAACGGCTGCAACACAACGGTGAATCCAATTAGTTGTAGCAAGGAGTGAGGTTGTGGAATTGGACCCGTTGAAGATGCTTAACCCCTAAAAGACCAAAGAAACCCAAATTGGGCCTCATGTTTTTTGTAGCAGTTTTGAATAGGTCCTATGTAGACTTCCGTTTATTCAAATTTATTTGTTTTTTGATCAACACATGCAATTTTCTTCACTGATTCTAGTGATATAAAATTTGCTCCTATCTGAATTATAATTTTCACAATATGATTGATTGAATTTGTCATTTGAAAACTATGAATCCTTGGTCCTTTAAGGATTAAAGCGCCATCTCAGAGCTAAGTATTCACACCATCTTGTGATTTGCATTTGCATTGCTTGTGTGTTCTCTGTTTTGGTTTTGTGGTGCAAGCTTGATTTTGGAGAGATGGTGCATGAGAAGGGTCAGTCTTTGCTGCCCAAATTGCTGTATACAATAAGGGTCCCCATCGAAGGGTACTATTTGCCACAACATTTTCTGCTCATTTGCTCATTCTCCCTGCCCAACAACCGAATATTTTCTTGGGCATGTCACTTTCAAATATTACGTATCAAGGTGAAAAAAGATAAGGTCCAAATAAATTTTTGAAGGTGACTTTTATAAATGAATTACATTAATATAGGATGCTCAAAATTGATTACAAGAATTAAAATGAGAATATTCTTTGAATATTACTAACTATAGTGAGAATTACTATTATTTTTTAGGGTACTTTTGTATATCTTTTTTCACACATGATACTTTAAAAATACAAAGAGAGTTCACTTTGAAAAGTTCTGTAGCCATCTATCCTTAGGAGTAATTTTTCACCCTAAGCCAAACATATTTACAAGTACACCCATTATCATCTTTAGTCTAAGAGCCACAATTAGTTTAATTTCTTTTACAAATCCACGGACTAATTCCGGTATGTACTATCCAAATTAGTTTGAGGATATAATAATAAATATTATTATTATTTTATTTAGATTATAAGATTTTTTTCAAATAGCTAAAAATAGAAATTTGAGAATATTTTCTCCATATTTTGCATCGTAGATTCATAGTAATTTGGATTAAAAAAAATAGGTATAGGCCACACAATAGCTACATTACCATAATTACTATGAGTTATCTCAATTACTCTGACTCGAACTTTCTTCTAATTCCAAAATTAGTCTGAATTTTCGTTATTAATCTAAGTCAAACTAAAGATGATAATGGGTGTAGCACCTCAAATTTGCGATTCACATAACCTTTGAAATTTCTTTAAAAACAACGGAGTGTTAAGTTGTTAACCCTTTATTAGCTAGGTCAGTTTTCCGCGAAACCCATATTTTTAGGAGGTACTTCTGGATGGGTGGCATTTAGACTGCACAAAAAATTGCTTAAAAAAGAATCCAATCCTACTAAATTAAGCATACTTCAATTTCTCGCATTCTATGAAAACTTCGTGTAGATCCGGCCGTTCATTTGCAAGATTATGACTTGTATTCGTAATCATACTTGCATTGCCATTGAGTGTGTAAACAAACCTTTCTCTATTGAACTTCAATATGAGAGTTTATTTATTTTTAAATAATTTATTATATAACTTGGACTTGACTCGAAGCTTCAATATCTTATTGGAACAATTTACCATACCACCTTCCAATGATTACTCAATTTTTCAAAGAGTTTCAAAATCCACACATGAGGTACACATACAGTTTCTGTAATAAATTTATACATTAATCCTTAAACGTTAAGAGGGTCCTTGGCCAAAAGTCTACAAGCGCTACTGCGAAAAAAGAAAAAGGGGCTTTTTCCTTCTTTGAAAATTCAAAGCATATTCTAAACAATCTTAAAAATCAAACTCCCACCTTATCTAATAAGAACAAATCTAGTAAATAGACTTGTGTCCACTACTAAATTAGGGTTCCAAACCTTAGACAAAATCACATAAGATCACAAAATCGTTCATGTTCTAAGCTTATAGGGTAAGCAAAGAATTGAAACAAAATCTAATATCACAAAAGCTTATAGGGTAAGCAAAGAATTAAAACAAAATCTAATATCACAAAACTATTCACATTCTAAGCTTTAGGGTAAGCAGAGAATTGAAACAAAATCCAATGTCACAAAACTATTTACAGGGTAAGACAAGAATTAAAACACGACCAAACATCACATATTAACATCAACAAATTAAATTGTTCACGTTCTAAGCTTACATGGTAAGCAAAGAAATAAAAAAATCCAATACTTTAAACCAATCGACATAGGCATCTTTGTAAATACTGCAAATCCTAAGTGCGAGTTACTACTTGGTATTCACTAAATCAAAAAATATAATTTCCCTAGCAGATTGTGGAGCAACAACTACTTAGACGCCAAATCGCTTGAAGAAGATCGACAATCCCAAAAGAAAGCTATAATAGCAAACCGAAGTGAATTGTAAGAAAAGAACATAACCAACAAACAAAGCTCCAGCTCCAAGTGCGTGAATTGGAAATTTAAGAATTTCTCAAGAGGTGGTATTCCTCACCTATGCCCATGACAAAAAACAAACATGTAGTCAGTTTTAATTTGCACACGAGGTGCCTGCAGCATACCACTACTTGTTATAAAATATTCATGTGCAAGAGAAAAAAAATCAAAGGTAACAAATGCAAATTGGAAAGCAATATTTGATGAGAGCAGCATGTTGGACGACTTGTTGTATGCTACTCTGTGACCTGGGTGCTATCGCTTCAAAACTCCCAATCCACGTTTAATACAATTGGAATACCAACAACTCTCTACAAATATGCAACCAATAAAAGAGACTACTGTCTACTTGGTGATGGCCTGATATGGGTACCCCCTCCAAAAATAGTGTGATTTTCAAGAAATATCCTTTTAGCTCACCCTTTGGTAAGAAAAAAACATCGGAAAATTACAAAAATTAGATGGTGTTTTAGGCGCCATGCCTGCACCTAAGTATATACATGGTGTTAAAAACGGAATTTCTTGCATACATAAAATGAGTTAGACATAAGTCACACATAGTCAGACGTGTCTCACCGGTATCCATATCAGTCTATTGCCCTACTTGTAGACTTAGGGTTTGCGTAAGTACCTCATGCAATGCGTATATTGAGTTGTTGTGGATTACAATATTGTTGCTTGGGGGAAAAAACCCTTTGAGCATTGAATGTTGTTGCATCATGCATATGTGGTACGTTTAATGTAAATAGTCTAACATGCCACCAATTTAACACAATCCGCGGGAGTATTATGAGAGTGAATCTCATAACTAATGCATTCAAAGAACAATTTGAAATGTAAAGGGAGGGCATGGTATCAGCAACCCAATCTCCTATGTAGGAAGTCGGTACTCAATAACTAAGTTTATAAAATGAGCCCAATCATTCGGAGGCAGTCTACTTTAGCATGAACAAATTCAGAAATTGAACTTAGTAAGTAAAGTCACATGTACAATTAAGTTTGAGCAGCAAGACAAATTTCTAGGCTTAGGTTTCAAAAACCAAACAAAATTACAAATAAATAATAAAGTAAATAAAAAATTGCCAACCTGCTGTCAGCACTGCATGCCAATATATATTTTTTAAATAAAATAAAATGCTTTGTCTCTCTCCATAGTTGTTGCCTGATCATAGCTCCCTCCATTCTTTTGTTTGATTGTGGATTGTTTCACAATTGTCTAATTTAGGCATATTTGCTAAATTTACCCTTCCTCTTTCATCACCTTTCCATAACACCAGTCCATTTCAAATCTCGTTGAAAAAATCCACTTTATCATATTTATTCTTTTATAAATAAACTCGTCAGGCTTTCTTGAGGTTTAAGGGTTATAATGTGAAAGGAGTTGTACATTGATCAAGATTGCAATACATACACTAATGGAACATAAACACGAGAACACAATCCAAAATAAACACAAGATAATAAACCTTCAAACAAAAGAAACACCGCATAGTACATGTCTTGTATTTGTAAGTATTTGCTGTATTTTTAGATATTGCAGTATTTTGGTGTTTTGTTTATAGGTATTTTAATAGCTTCACAACTCCGAATTAAAGAAAAAAACGTTTTTGCATAAGATGCACATTGCAGACCCCTCTTCCGTTCTTCAAAGAACCACGTCCCATTCACAACAGATGTGGAGCTATTTTAGGAAAACCCCACACAGTGACCAAATATTGGTCTCCTGGGCACTAAGGGTTAATGAGAGTTCGGCATAATCCTTGGCTCCTTGGTCACCATTGTAGACAATCCCTGACTCTAAATGCCCCCCTCAACGTTAGTGCAAGAGGACAAAAATTGTCCCCTTATTTTGTGCATGTAGGGGCCTACCTTAAAATATAACCCCCTCTTCCAAGGGTTTAAAATTCCCGAGGGGATCCTTTCAAATTAATTTAGGGTTGTAGATCCCCAATGTGCAAGAAATCCAAAAAAAGACCTTAGGGTGCCCAAAATGGAAATTTCAGAAAATGGGGCTTATAGATGAATAGTGCTTGCATTATCGTCGAGGGGGGGGGATTCAATGTCAGGGGTAGACAACATTATAGTAATCTGTATGCACTAGTGTAGTACCATAGTTAGGTCGCCAAAAATTAATTCAAAAAATAAAAAACGTTAAAAATCGGAAATTATGAGGACCAAAAAATGAAAATAGAATAAATTAATTTAATCTATATTTTGCTATTTCTGAACTATTTTGGGCCATTCTGAGCCATTTCTAATCATTTTTTTACTAAAAGCCAAAATCAAGAAATTCATTTTTTTGAGGAAGGAAACTTAATTCTCAAAAATATTAAATATTCTTTCGTGGGGTGGCACCCAGCTATGGTACTACGGTATTACATACCATATTGTAAATAGTGGATATGATCGAATATCCTTTGCTTGAGCCATTTGCCTTATTTGGGTCAAATTTTATTTGTGCCCCTCTCGAAAGTACTTTGGCGCCCATGATAATGGAGCACTTGTTCACGAACCCCAAACATTTTATTGATATATGGTGAGCATGTTACATGAGTTAGAATGCATTTCTGCCTTTGACAATTTGTCTTGTAAAATGTGTGTGTCTCAATGGAATAAACGTTCATTTAACTAAAAATAATAATTAAATTCAAAAATGTGTGTCTTATAACTAGGGTAAGTTCATTATCGTATATGATTCCTAATTTAATTGGAAATTAATGAAAAAAATTCCAACCACAAAATTTTGAAATAAAAGGTTTTTAAACTGTCCTTTGTAAAAAAAGCGCATTTTAGAACAGGACTCTTAATCCCTAAAGGACCATAAGGCTCCCACGCGGTTTCTGGAACTAGAAAGTGAGGAAATTCGGGTTCTTGGGCTTTGAAATGTAAAATGAGCAATAAAGAGACCCTGGCTCTTTTTAAGAGCTGAATATGTCGGCACTTCTTGATCGGAAATTCATGAAGTGAGCAATTTTTGGTGATATTTTTGAGTTGCAAGGAGGGTATCTAGGTGTCACTTTAGACCCTCATATCTTCTTCCTCACACCTCCAAAGTATGTGAAATTTTTATCACATGTTTAAAATGATGATTCCTACGCACAGTAAAAATTTTAAAAGTTTTGGAGCACTTTTGAACAATCCGATTTCAGCATGTGTCCAAAATACCCCAAACGAGTTCCATCAATCTTCTCAACGGTGACATTTTCTAAAAAATTGTGCAATTTTGTTGATCCTTTTTTCATACAAAAACTTTGTAAGTCTTCTATAATTTTAACAGTGCCGATGGTCAAAATTACCCCACACCAATGAGGAATTGAGTTTGCTACAAGAGGTAGTCAAGAAAACAAGAGCTAAGTTCTACACCCCTTGGTCCTTTAGGGGTTAAATCGAAAATCAAAATCTTGGACAAATTCATGTGCCTAGAAGTTAGTACTAAACCACGAGTTCACAAAAAATCAATTTCTTTTTGACAAATATTGCCTTCACAATTGCCTTCTAAATGTAAAAAATGGGCTAAACATTGGATTTTGTCCTTTAGAGATTAACACAAGGTTTGTGCTAAAGCAATGATTGTTTTTGACAGGTTCCAATCTTTAAATACATACACAACATACTTTTTTTACAAGTTCGCACCTTAAAAAGATGTAACTGAAACAAGCATATGACAAGTTATATGCCTGTCAAAATTAACATCGTGTGATAGATCACAACTAACTTATGAAAGAGGAATCTAAACAATGTGATAAACCATGTACGGAGTGTACGCTAATTTGGAAATAATAGCCATATTCCATCAAAATTGTAATTTTTCTTTTGTGGAGAAATTATGGCTCTCATTTTGGTTTGTGGAGACCTCGGTGGAGACGAGGAGCAAAAATAAGTCAAATCATAATTGATCCAAAATAACCCAAGAGAGAGGAACTCTGGCCCGAGGGGCCAGTGTGAATGAAGAATCTGTTGGGGGAAGTGCTACCAATTTGGGCACTAGGACCAAAATGGCGTTTGCTACCCTTGATGCCCTCTTTCGAGGGTATACTCTATAGTGACAAAAGTACAAAAGAACCCAAAGATGTTCTAAAATGACCCAAAAGCCCTTTGACATGATCCACAAATGCTTTACAATAAACTAGAAACCACATGATCCTAAAAGATTAAAGTGCACTCTCTAATTTTTCACACCCTAAGTTTTTAGCCAACTAAATATAGCCATTGTTTTAACCTCTAGAGGACCAATGATTCATGATTTTAAAATGACAATTTCAATTCAAGATCATATTGTGAAATATATAATTAAGATGGGACTATATTTTATATGATTACACCATCATAATAAATAAAGAACATTGCATGTATTAGTCACATAAAATTTAAATTTGGACAAAAGGAAGTTCACATAGAACTCACTCATAACTACTAAAAAGTGTATGAAGTCCAATTTGGGCTTCTTGATCCTTTAGGACTTAAATACGCATTGATCTCAAATAGTGTTTTCTTGTCACTACCCAAGAAAAAGAAAAAGAAAAAAGAAAAAGAAAAGAAAAGATTACATATATATATATATATATATATATATATATATATATATATATATATATATATATATATATATTCAACAACTTATTTTTTGGTAGTGTGTGAATTTGCTTGCTGAGCTTGACTTGCAATTACATGTGAACTTTCTGAAGAACAGGTCTGGATGTCTTGACCGACCTAGTGACCCATTCTATTTGACCTCCTACTCTAATTCTGAAGAACGGGAGTGACTAGTAGAAAATGGGGTATTGGTGAGGGAGTTGCCCAGGCATGCAGTGCCTAATTCCACGCATGCACAGTGATTTTGCGTGGGCATCACCCTGGGGAGTGCCACCTTTTCTACTAGTGAGTGTGTAGCCAACTTTTTCAAAGCACTTTGATCAAGAATGATAGTTGTTGCACTTTTGATTGAGGCCATGAATAGTGGTTAATTCTTGAACAACCCGAAAGCCCTTTGCGGCTGTATAGTATATTCTATATTTAGTGGTATTTCATCACAATAATAATGACCAAACTCTTTTCAGTACAAAATAAAATCAATAATCATGATAATATGTATATAGCAATATTTCACAATTCATATATTGAACCACAATTGAACAATTATAAGGCTAAATAAGGGTTGTAGAAAGAGACCCCAACGGCCTTTTAAAAGATTAACCCTATAGGGACCAAGATTGTTGTCGAGAAAACAAGGTTTTCGCAACCTGTTTGGGAATGCATGACATTTTTGGGCAATCGAGATACTATAATTAGATTTAACCCTTTGACATGCCTGCGTCCATACAATGAACAACGAACAGATTGCAACCTTTCTCTTGACTACATCAATTAACAAATGACAACTAGCAACAATTAAGCTTCGTGCACCTTTGACAATTGATTCAGGGCATAGTAGACAATTTGACAGCTTAATTCATGGATTTTGATCATGTTGATCAAGGATTATTGTCATGGATTTTGATCATGTATAGCATTAGGGAATTTAGGACCTCACCGATTTTTAACAATTTCCGTGCAAAGTCAAATATTTCATGGGTTTGTGCAATTTTCGCACGGATTCTGCACGGATTTCGCACGGATTTTGCGCTAATTCTGCACTGAATCCGCACGGCTTCTACATTCACTCTTTTCGTTATCTAACAAAGTGTAGAATCGGTGCAGAATTAGCGCAAAATCCTTCCGGAATCTGTGCAAAAAATGCACGAACCCATGAAATATCCGACTTTGCATGGAAATCATTAAAAATTTGTGAGGTCCTAAATTCCTGACGTACACTTTCTAGCGGTCAAAATACTCCCTTTGTACTCACTTGATCCACGGATTTGCATCATAGTCAACATATTTCGATTATTTCCTCTATAATTACAAGATGAAGTTTTATCTATGGATTTTAGTGAAAACAAGGTGTTTTAGTGGAACAAAGGGAGTAAGAAATTAGGGCGACATACTAATCATTTCTAGTTCATTTTTGGCTTGTTTCTAGTTTAACCCTTAAGGGACTAAGACCTTTGTAGAAAAGTCAAACTACACTTTCATGTACAATTTAGCCTTCAAGATTTATCAAAATATATTTTGTAATAATTTTCAGGAAAGAAATTATATGTTTGAGTCTATTAGTTGTGAATTTTTTAGATTTATTTCATTTAAAACAAACTCTCTACAAAATCTTAAGTCAAATACTTCAAAAATTCATCGTGATGACAAAAAAGCTTCACAAAATATAAATTATTTTGGAATAGGTGCAAGTTACAGTAGAGAATCATATGACAGATTTTCAATAGAATTTTTTTATTAAAATTTTGAAATTCGAAAGGTGAACATCAATTCAAACCTCGGGCTACTATAATCAAACCCTAAGCTACAAGGCTTGCAATAGAAATAAAATACTCAATACTTGAATTCTTTAAGATATAAAAAGTAGAGTGCAAACTAGACATGATAAACTTCATTTTCTTGGTTGGATGTATTTGCAAGAAATGTCATCTTGAAGGGTCAAAATAATCAACCACTATATGGTCGCTTGGTCCTTTAAAGGTTAATAATCTAAAACAAACAAAAATGACATTGTCTAACTAGCAAACAAGTTAGTAATGTTAATAAAATATGGCATTTATTATTGTAATTTTTTTTTGTTAACTACGTCATATTTTAAGCCCTAAACATCCTTACCCTTGCCCAAATCGGGCAGTTTTGCAAAGATGCAATATAAAATGCAACTAAGAGGGATATTTTGAACTTGATGTATTAATAAACGTTGTACATTATGAATTTTAGATTCTATCCATACGGTTAGATCAATGATTGCTATCACCAATATTTTTCTATAGAATTTGAAACTTAGAATTCAAATATATTTTGTAATTTGATTACAAATAAGATATTGACAATTTGTAGATGAAGATTGTTGTGATTTGTTGAAATGTAAGTGTAGTGATTTATCGAGATTTTTGGTTGCTTGATTTTATGAGTTGACTTTTTCAAGAGCACTTTTAGACTAAAATCCTTGAAATTTTTGGCGGAAAACTGCAACATGAAATGAGTCATAAAAGTTTCACAAATCATCAACTATCTAATCGGAGCACATGTGCATGAAGCTAACTTCCCATAGAAAATTTAGTAAAAAATTCAAAAAGTACATGACGGATGAGATGATGAAGTTTGCTTCTGTACATCATGCAAAATATGCATGGTTGGGCATCTAAGGGTTAAAGTTGTCCCATCAAATGTGTACATACATGTACACAATATGACAAATAATCTCAAGAATGTGCAATTAGAAAGAGTTGAGTGTACTAACAAACATTTTCTCAATTGACTACTGGCCTCATTTCCCACTTAATCCCCAAAGAACCAAGAAGTCCAAATTGGGCCTCGTATTATGTTTTAGCCCTTTTGAGTAGATTCTATGTGGACTTGTTTTTGTTTAATTTGATTTCTTATTTCACCAACACGTGCAATGTTTTTCACTGATTCTAGTGATAGACTATTTGGTTCAATCTATAAGAATAACAATTTACAATATAATTGATTGAAGGTGTCATTTTATAACCATAATTCCTTGATCTTTTAGGGGTTTAAATCTATGAGCATGCTCACCATAAGCTTGTGTCCACCCTTTTACAGAATATTTTGGATGAAAAGTTTCTAACAAGACCAGTCCTATGGATGCTCTTCGGAACAACAAATTTGCAAGATATATTGATGTTAGAGCATCTCCACTAGCACTCTAGATACTGCTCTGGATATGAAAAAATGGATGAGACTGGGTTGGTGAACAATTTATTTGGCCGGTGACACTGGATAATCCACTAAAAATCAAGGCCCTCAAAATCACTCTTGCTAGTGTATCTCCTCTTCTTAATTGTAGATCATAATTACACAATCTATGCATGGTGACTTGTGAGTGGCTCACTTACTATTTTCAAGAGTCTAATTTAGTGACGTTGGTGGGGGAATTACATGGTGAGGTCTGACTTTTTGGATGACCTTCAGAGTGCAATCCAGAGTGCTAGTGGAGATGCTCTCACAATAAACCCCTCTAAATCAAGTTAGCAAGATGTATGGATGTCACAATAAACTCCACTATGATTAGCAAGTCTGACAGTGATTAATAGTTTGGGGACTTGTGTTGGACTACTATGATTAGCAAATCTGGTCAATAATGATTAACAGCATGGGAACTTGTGTTGAAACACATGACAATCTGACATTTGTTTAGGATTGTGCAACAAGGTGAACTACAGTTTTGTGGGGTGGGCAGGGATAAATTAGCGGAATGAAAATTTCCTGCATTCAAGAGTAAATTGTGGAGAAGGGTGAGCATGCTCTGACCTTAACACAGATTGATATCCGGCACTCAAAATACTGAACGAGGAGGAGCTGCAGCAACTCGGGTCATGTAGTACACAATTTATCAAAATATTTGGGATGCAGTTCTTCGCGATTTCTTCAAGCCTACAAATCTACCTCCCCAGATCCTCTCCATCAATTGTGCAAATTACACCATTCACACAGTCACCCAGTTCTCAACATTCATCAAGTCTATAACAAAGCTCATATAATTGCATCAATTGTGTGCAGGAATTGGCTTAATACCTTCTGTGTACAATTGACTGAGTGGCTGTGTCAGTGATCAGATAGCATATCAATGTTGTGGTGCTTGATAAGCTCACACTACTAGCAAAGGCGTCGCTTCTCACTCAGAACAGTGTCAGAGTTCACTGTACACACTTGTTTTACGTGACGAATCGCACTCACCAAGTGTTGAGCGCCTGGGCAGTGAGTGCGAAGTGGCGTCGTTTGACTCACCTACCGAGTGAAAAGCGACGCCCTCTCCTTCTAGTGTCAGTTTAATTTCCTGGTTTGCTTTGCTTTGCTTGGAACTATGAAGATTGCACAGAACGAGAACACAATGTCCATTTCATGCATCCAGGAGATTGTCATGTTCGGCAAGCTGAAGGAGCTCTTCTGGTCCACACGGCGTACTGGACATGACCCCGAATCATGTGAGGTGGACGCCAGATCAGCTTACAAAAATGCCAGGTGGCCGTTGCAGGGGTGGTGCAAGGGCCGTCAAGCATCCAAGCCTTCGGAACTCGACTCTCGAATTATCAAGCCGTCTGTTCAAAGTCGGTGGCCGCAAGGCTGGTAATTTAACTATATGTAAATTGTCATGTACAGGAAGCATTTTAAATGTGGGAGGACTCCACACTCTATCATGTAGAATTATAAACATGGTCATCTTTGTTAGAAATGGCATGTTTTATAGTACCAAAATTGTGTTGAGAGCTCTGAAAATTAGGACTTGGAGCTCTTAAAACTAAAGCTTGTTAAAGCAGGCCCAACAGCAGTTGTTTTCCACTCACCAAGCCTATTTCTGGATGATAAAGTACCTCTTATGGTGTGGAGTTTGATATTTGCACACACCAATTATTGTCAAATACTCTCCGCCATTATAATTGTCCCATGTAGTGACAAAAGTAGTAGTATGTAATTGATTGATGCACTCTATTCCACACGCTTGGTGGTTGTTGCTGGGGAAGTTTTCATTTCTCACACATCATCTTGCATGTGAACTTGGTGCACAATGAGCAACTGTTGGCCATGCTCTTAGATCAAGTACTTTTATATTTCTCCTTCTCTACTCAAACTATTTGTTGTGAAATTTATTCAACAATGATTTGAGTTGTGAGGAATTGATGTTTAATCCTTTAACGTCCCAATTCAACATTGTTTTTGAAAAAGCGTTATTAAATGTTTGATAAAAACCAAAAATGGCATTGATGGTCAAAGCAAAGTTGTAAATGTCATTGTGAAGATCACATCTCTACGGTTGGATTTATTCTAATTTTATTTTAATATTTTAAAATTAATTTTGCAAGGTTTTCTCTTGAAATTCAATTTAAAATCCCAAATTAGCACAAAAGAATTTAAAATATGGTAATGAAATTGGAATAACATGCACTACAAGATGGTATAGTTTCCATTATTTGATTCTACTTATTTTGGAAAATCATATTTAAAGTCCCACTTTTTGAACTAAGAATGAAACGTGAAATAAACCAATTCTGTTGTTTTTCTAAAAATCATAATAACCTATTTTGAAGATCCAAACTATATAAAGGATAGTCGATTTGCTCAAGAACCAAGAGAAATTTTGGTGGATGAAAATTGTTCAATTTGGATGAGAATCTAGTAGTTTCAATATGTGCATCGTCTACATAGTGGACGTTGGCACGTTAAAGGGTTAAACTTTGACATGTTGAATAGTTCCCCCCCCCCCTCTCGGACGTTAATGTAAACATTGTTCACCCACAGGTCCCATTTTCTAAAATTTCCATTTTGGGCACCCTAGGGTCTTTTTTTGGCATTTTTTTGGGGAAATTTTTCCAAATTTGGTCTAGAGAGATCCTCTCAAGAATTTTAAACCCTTGGAAGAGGAGGTTATTTTTTAAGGTGGGCCCCTACATGTTCAAAATAGGGGGCGGTTTTTGTCCTCTTGCATTAACGTCCGGTGGGGGATTTAGAGAAATTCATAGTTGACATCAGTGTTCATAAAACTTGACTAAATTTAGCTTTCTCCTACCAAAGTGTTTGCCAACTACAGAACTTAGGCCCTCTTTACACTACAAGCGAGAAGCCGTGGAGAAAACCTCACAAGGGCCATGACTTCTCACTTGTAGTGTAAAGAGGGCCATGGCTCATCCTTGAGAAGTCAACCTTTAAACTTGATAGCCTTTGGATATAGTGTAAAGTGAGAAGGAGCCACAAAATAAAATGCCGATTTTTTAAAATAAAGTTCTTACATATTTCTTTAAAAAATAAAAAATGATTGGTTGTGAGAATTTTGGCCAAATGGCCCCCCGGATTTTGCGTTAGACCCACCTCTTGAGGTGGGTTTGACGCAAAATCCGGGGGCCTTGAAAATGTCCACTTTTCTTGCCACGAAGGACAAAAGTGTTGTCCATGTTATTTCTCCTCCTTCCGTCCCTTGGACTGAAAATTTTGGGTGTAAAGTGACATTCTTTGGTCTTCTCGATTTTTGGGCCTCCCATTAGCTAAAATTTCTCTCTTCACGGCTTCTCGGCTTCTCGCCTCTAGTGTAAAGAGGCCCTTACATTATGATTTTTTTTTTAAATAAGAATCTTAAAATAAGTGCACAATAACAAGTCATTGAGTGGACCATTCCATGCAAAATCCTAGACCGTTGGAGACTCCTGTAATGATCATGAACAATACAAACCTCTATTCATACTCTTGGTTAGGCTTGGATGGAAACGAGATTTTATCAACAGATGTGGCTCTTATACCCAAAAGATCTCTCCACAACTCTACAATGGGGACAAAGTTTGCGTGCTTTGCAAGCTGGACTTCAGCAGTGGCAAACATGTCAACAAGTGCTCAAGCTCTCAATTTGTAAGAGTTCGTAGACTAGAGCCCTAATTCAGCTTGTGAAATCCTGTGAAACAAGGATACTATTTCAGAATCATCAAGCAGATGAAGGACTTATAGTTCTATTTACAACAACTCTATGAGAACTAAAAACCTTTACAGCTTGAATGATAACCTTGCAATACAGATACAAAAACAAGCAACCGAGCTCAAAAACATTCCGACCAAAAAGTATCTAGTTCCAAACCTGCAAATTCTATTGTAAAATAAACAGAATTTTGATGAGTCTTCAAATATGTTCATGCTCAGTCTCGCCATATCAATTCTAAAGAAGCTTAAAAACTTTGATGACGACGACGACGACCTTGACCTTGGCAGGTTCACCAAGCCCACACAAACACCCAGGGGCTTCGCAAGGAGCGTTCCTCCATGCGGTGCCGTGGCCCGTGGCGCTGATTGAACCTCCCTGGCAAGCTACTCCCGCGGTCGTGGCAAGTCTGGCAAAGGTCATAGCCACAGGTCTCCGGACAATCCAGGCAATGGAACCGTCTGCCCAGAATGGGCATCATGCCACACCCATCACAGCCAATGCTGGGGTGGATGGGGTTCTGCACTACGCCGACGTCGGCAGGGTCATCCGCAGGTGGGGATTTCCACGACTTTGAAACGGTCATTCTCATTTTGTCGCCGTTCTTCACGTCTTGGCCTCGCGACTTATACTCTCTTCCAAACTCTTTCTCTATGTACTGCTCAACTTCTATGCAAACGAGTGGAAATGCACCGGGATGATGGACTCCGCACACGCGGCAGCTGTTGGCTGGGCCGCTGGCTGCACAACCTTGACACATGAGGTGTCCACAATTCATCGCCACGGGCTTGTAGAGAAGCTTCTTGCAGACCGTGCAATTTAGGGCTGATTTAGGGCTACGCCCTGAGGAAGAGGACTGAGGGATCTCCGGGGAGTAGAGGTTCTGGTCGTTCTCTTCAGCGGAAATTTCCAGAGCGCGCGACTCGTAATCGTGCGGGTAGATGATCTGGAGGAGGTGGTGAAGCTGCGGGGAGATCCGGGCGAGGTGGACGTAGGATTTTTGGCAGACAGGACAGTGGGAGACCGTGGAAGTGTTCATGGATCTGTGCACGCACCAGAAGCAGAACATGTGGCCGCATCCTTGCACAACGGGCTTGTACGCTAGCTCTAGGCAAATTGGACAGTTGAACGGCTTCCCTGCTTCTGTCATCTTTGCGAAAAACTCCGCAACAAGTGTAGAGTCTCACCCAAAAAAAAGTGCTCTGGCTATAGTGATCCGCCCTCAGAGTTGTATGTAATCATTGTCAGCGTTACAATCTGCAGTCACACGAGAAAACATCAGTTCACAGATTAACAGGAGCCTTCACAAGTTACACGACCCTTCACTTGGCCACAGATTCGTGTTCTCCAGAATTGTAACATCCAGCTAACAATGCGGCAAGCCAGATTGTGGCAAGAAACGATGACGAAAGTAAATTCTACAGCAGATTCTGCAGCGGCTAATCAATCATAAGCCTGCCATCTTACACCCCTACTCTTGCAATATGTAACTTGCAAGTTGCGTTCCTTTTCTAAGTGTTCCACAATTCTCACCAAGAAGCAGAAGAAGCATCAAGACCCATTTATCCTAATAAGCAAGTTCGTGCTCTTTAAATCAAATTCGTGTTCTCCAGAATCATAACATCCAGCTAACAATGCGGTAGAGCCAAGAAGCGGTGACGAAGCGTGAAAGTAATGTACAGCGACTATCAATCATAAGGCTACCGTCTCACGCCCGTACTCTTTCCACACGCGACTTGCAAGTGGCGTTACTTTTCTAAAAGTTCAAGAAATCTCACCAAGAAGTAGCAGGAGAAGCATCTAGATTCAATTATTTCTAATAAACAAGTTTCAGCTCTTCTTATATAGATTCCTCCCGTTCTGCATTGAACCAGCAATCGTCTCAACAAACCGATCGTGGTAAACAGTAGTAGCTACCCGACTTGACAACATTGACAACAGATTGTGGCAAGAAACAATGACGAAGCACTAAAGAAACCTACAGCAAAGACTAACCAGTCAAAAGGCTACCATCTCACGCCTCAATCAACTTGCGTTTCAACTTTTTCTAAATGTTCAAGGACTCTCACCAAGAAGAAGCAGAGGAAGCATCTAGATCCGATTATCCTAACAAGCAAGTTTCGGCTCTTGTTATACAGATTCCTGCCGTTCTACATTGAACCAGCAATTGCCTCAACGAATCGATCTTAACAAGAAACGGTGAAACAAATCTACAGCAGAGTCTATCAAAGGCTAATCAATCATGACTCACACAGCAACATGCAAGTTGCGTTCAACTATTCTACATGTTCAAGGATTCTCACCAAGAAGAGACAGAAGAAGCATCTGGATTCATTTATTCAAGTGTTCGTTGGCTCTTGTTATACAGATTCTCCTCCCGTTCTACGTCGAACCAGAAATCAAGGAACTAGTCTTGGTCGAGTTGTAACGAATCTAAAAAGCCGATTCCGTAATTTCCTAGAGCTCCTTTCAAACCTAGTGTACACTCAAGCAAGCACAGAAACCGATCAAAGATTCCTAGTGAACCATTGGAACAAACCTCGAAACGTCATCTTTATCTCTAAATCAAGTATGACTTTCGATCAACTGGTCTGGAAGGATTCGTTGAAAAAATACTTTATCGCGCGATCATCGTGCTCCATTGCCCTATCCTCTGCTCCGGCATTGTTGAAGATATGGCTGAGATTCCAAACAATGAAGTTACGCACAATTGAATAAATAACTTACGAATTGATGATCATTTCACGTACCTCGGGGTTGATGAGGCTTCTGATTTGTGAGGCGGTGGCAGAGAAGGAGGTGCGAGACGAAGAGAAGACTAGTAGTGCGGGGTTGGCTATGGCGGTTCATGGCACCACGCCATGGCCGCCCTCGTACGCCATAGCCATGTGGACCATGGTGATCATGAGCCATGGCCACACCAACTTATTTTCTATTCATATTTTGGCAAAAATTAATTTGTGTTTGAAAGTTCCGGTGGAGAAGAAGAACTTTGGTAGTCGCGTAAATCAAGAGTTTGTTTGTTCAAGACCCCACACTAAGGTTTCACAAGATTTGAAGATCTTTGTTTGTTCAAGACCCCACACCAATCTTTGTTTATAAGTGATTTGAAAATCTTTATTTGTCGTTTTTATTCTGATGATTGGAGAATCTTATTTGACATTCACAAAATTGATTGTTCAGTCCACAAACTTCTAGATACCGGTATTTAGATGATTGTACTAGTTTGGCATGTACTGAAACATCAGTTTGGAAGTCGTTGAAGGTACTCTTATATGTGAATAAAATGTAATATTTACTCCCTCTGTCATATTCCCAACATTGTGTTGAATTCTCGAAGGTGTTACATCGGAATAGATTGAGTAATGGTTTTCTATTATTCTTAAATATAATTTAATAATTGTGAAAAAAACATATATGCGTTTTGTAAATAATTGATTGCCCTTGCAATTATAAACGAACATGCAATCTAGCAAGCTCTTCTAACATAATACAGATTATGGAATATCATTTTTTCAAAAGAACAACAATTCAGATAGTTAATTCAAAATTATAATTGTGGCTTTGAAGACTTGAAAGTATACATATTTACTGTAGCTTTGAATCCATTGGCTATATTTGTTAAAGAATTTTGAAGATTTAAAGTGTAATGTGGTTTACATAAACAAGCCTTATGTTTGATATTTTAAAAGAAATTCTAACATCAAGTAATTGTTATAGTGTCATGCTTTTAGATTACTTTTTACGAGTCATTGATGTTACTTGTAGCTATTGCTACATTTCTTTTTGATTTGATGCTTGATAAAATAAGTAAACAAACGAACAGCTTAGGACATAATTTATAGTAGTACGACACGTGTCATTGACTACAATTATAGTATAACAACCACTTGCATAAAGCATCCCATCAATAATTCAACATTTTTGCTATATTTCTCCTTTTTAAAATCACAAGGAATTTTTATTTTTTTTAAAATTCATAAATCAAGAGTGATTGTCCAAGACCCCACACTAAGGTTTCATAAGATTTGAAGATCTTTTTTGTCATTTTGATTCTAATCATTGGAGAATCTTATTTGACATTCACAAAATTGATTGTTTCTACAAACTTCTAGATACTGGTATTTAGATGTACTAGCTTGTCCTCTACTGAACATCAATTCAGAATTCGTTGAAAGTGCTTTTATATGTAACATTTTTTGGGATAAAAACATTTATGAATATTGCAAAAATCAATTGCCCATAGAATTATAAACAAACATGCAAGCTAACAAACTCTTCTGACATAATATAGATTATGTCATTATGGAATATAATTTTTTTAAATGAACATCAATTATGATAATCAATTCAAAATTATTAAAGCTTTGAAGACTTGAAAGTGTACATATTTAATTTTGGCTTTGAATCCATTGGAAAAAATTATAACACTAGGACAATATTGAGGTTTTTGTTTTTGAAACAAATTTCTCGTTGGAGTTTAATTCGGATTGACATGATTCTAATTGGGTTGGAAAGTAGACTTGATTTCCTATTTGAAAATATTTTTTATATTTAATAAATAAAAAATAAAATAATCTTAGGCAGCCCGTAGAAAAGGGCATTGACCTTAAAATTGTTGTTTCGTCACTTAGGAGTTAAAGGGAGCATTTACCTTAAAGCATGCGTATCTATTGTTGTGTGACATTTTTCTGTTGAAATGTCAAACTATAGTAGACACGCACACTTTAACGTAAATGCTCCCTTTAAGGTTTAGTTACCTTACTGTGAGTCAGAGAATTAATGTGAGATTTCCCACCAATCCTCAATCACTATGAGATTTTACACACAATCCTCATTACACTAAAATTACCATATATTGTGGCCCACGGTATTTACAAGAGGGTTTACCAATAATTATTTTTCCAAAATATTGTGGTAAAATTCATCCAAACCGAATGAAAAATTGTTCTAAATGGATGATAATCTGTTCAAATATATGATAATTTGTCCAAATGGATGAATGTACACACACCAGTCACCACCTACAATATATGATGCTTTTAGTGTACTCACACTAGTAGAAAGGTAGCACTGATTGCGGAGATGCCCATGCAAAATCACCGTGCATGCGTGGAACTCAACATTTATGCATGGGCATCTCCCTTGCCAATACTACCATTTCTATTAGTGTCACTCTAATAATACTCAACTATTATGAGCTACACTTTGTTCTAGTACCACAATTATTGTGAGAATATTAAATTATTGTGACTCATAGTAATGGCAATAATTGGTGTAACGGAAGTTTGTAAAACAAAAAGTGATGACTTTTACTAGTTTTGTTTATGAATGTTTATGTTGGATTTTTCAATATTTTTACATTTTTACATACTTTCAAATTTGAGATTCTTAGTCTTAAACTCTTAATAAACATGTATTTATAAACTCAGTTCCTAGACTGGTGGAAAAGTTGTGTTTAACCAAACATCCCATGTCACTTTGAGGTCATTTCTTTTTTGTCTTTTCAGCTTACAAAAATTCATTTTACTTCATTTGTTTCAAACCAACACTCTCATGACATATGTGGCCTTGATATGAAGACGGATAGGGTTCACATTTGTCCCATCCATAAGAGTGCAAACTTGTCATGGCAAATTTACAAGTGTGCTTAAAAATTTATTCATGATTGTTGTGGAGGGGGTGTTATAAAATGGTTTTTGGCAATGGACTTACTTCTATTTTTGGCAATCATGGTTTATTTCTATTTTGTAATTAAAAAATATTTTCTTTATAATGTCTTTTAAAGGTAATAAAGTCTTCATTGGGTAAAATATGGTAATTACGATTCTACAAGTCATTAATATTTAAGTCCCTAAGGTCATAAAAATACAAGTAACAATTCAAGGTGTATAAAAGTATGTAGGATGTTATTTCTATATAGGATTTAATCTTATACAATATTGATTGTGTAGTGTGTTATTCTTATGTCAAATTTGTGTATAGTGTTTACACATATAGAAATACTAGTATCAAGTTTCTACATGTAATCAAAATGTTAAGACAAAATTTAGTGCCATGAGTGATATGATTTTGGAATAAAAAAGGTTTATTTTAACTCTCAAATGCCTCAACGTTCTGGGTAAAACTAAAGATTTCCAATTTTTTTAAACTTAAATTGTAAAAACAAGATTGTAGTGAAAATTTGGAGTTTGCCCTGTATACCATTGGGTATTTTTATTTGGATGCTTAATTATTAATTTCTAAAAGAACTTTAGAATTTCTTTTTATTTTATTTTTCTAATTTGAAATTTGGTACAATTCACTAAAAGCATAAAAGCATGAGATTTATAACATGATCAATTTGAACACACATTTGCCATTTATATTTCATCAAATGACCAAATTTTGATTCTGCAACAATTAAATCAAAATCTTGAAGGTTTCAAATAAGAGTTGTATTGCATATTTGAATGTATTCTAAAATCTCATGATTTCTTCCAAAATACATGTTAAAATAGCTTATTTTTTATTTATAGAAGATTAAAAATTAATTGCTTGTGAAATGGATATTCTCACGTGGCTGGAATGGACTGAAAGCGTACATCTTGGGGAAAAAAATATGGATGTATTGATTGTACACTGAAATCACCATATACAGTGGCCCACGGTATTTACTAGAGGCTTTCCTAACAAAAAAAATTCAAAATATTGTGATAAAATTCATCCACATTGGATGAGAATTTGTCCAAATGGATGAATGTACCCACGCCATCCACCCACCCAGAGTATATCCAACTGTTACACTTGATATGCAGTACCTAATTTCAATGAAGGGTTTTTGAAAATATGAAAGGAAAAATAGCCAAATACTTTTTAAAAAATGTTAGATGAGTAGCCAAACTTTGCCTAAGTATTATCACTAGTGGAAAAGGTGGCACTCCCCAGGGAGATGCCCAAACAAAATCACTGTGTATGCATGGAATTGGGCACCACATGTATGGGCAACTTACTTGGCAATGCCACCTTTTCTACTAGTGTATCCGGGTATCATCATGGTAGCACCACGTATCACCACAGTATCGTGAATAATGCTGGCTACGTGGGAAAATTGAAAAAAAATTCAGTGGACTGTGTATAGACACTGAATATGGTATTAACCCCTAAACGTCCAGGCATCCAGTTTTTGGACGTTTGTTGGTCAAACCCAATTTTGATCTTGAAGACGACTTTTGTTGCTAATACACCCAACTAAGAAAATGAAGTTTATTAAGTCTAGTTTGAACTCCACTTTTCAAATCTTAAAATTCCAATTATTGAGTATTTTATTGCTTGTGCAAGCTTTGTAGCTCAAGGTTTGAATTACACTACATAGGATGTTCACCTTTCGAATTTCAAAATTTAAATAAAAATTTTCTATGGAAAACATATCATGTGATTCTCCATTCTAATTTGTACCTGCTCCCAAAAAAATATTAACTTTTTAAAGCTTTTTTGTAATAAAAAATATTTTCTGAAGTATTTGACTTAAAAATTTGTTAAAAAGGCCGTATTAAATCCAAAAAATCTGAAAATTTCAAGACTGATAGGAAACATTCAATTCCATGCATGAAAAATATTACAAAATATATTTTGATAAATCTTGAAGGCTAAATTGTGTAGTTTGACTTTCCTACAAAGGAGTGGTACGTTTAAGGGTTAAGGAAACCAAAAGATTAGAGGCACTTACACGGTAAAAATTACCTCATGGTCAAAACATTTACAGTGTGGCAAAATAAAATAAAATTTGTGATTGTTTGACTATTTGTGTCAATTAATAAGTTTTCGATCTTTTAAAATTTCTTTTACATAATGGTAAATAGTTATATAGTATGAAATGTGGATAAATTAGTATGGGACCCTTAATACCCCTATTCAGTGCTGATGATTTTTACTTTATTTTAAATGCTAAAAAAAAAGTATATCTGACCAGGTCTGATTGGAAATTCTTTGTTTTCACCTACTACTGGTACACAAGTAGGTATTGATTACTGGTACACAAGTAGGTGTTGATTAGTCATGGTTCCTAGATAAGGACAATCAATGGTAGGCAAGTTGATTGGGTCCCATGTAGGGTCCCATGTGTTGCATGAATATTGACATTGTCCCCCATCTGGTCTCATCACAAGCTGCACAAAAACAAAAAGCAAAAAAAGAAAACACATTTCCAACCAAGCGCTAACCTTTTTCATGTCCATTTGTGACTTTTCAACCATGTAGCGGGTATCATTTCATGTTGAATTGATTGATTTTAGTCAACGAGTTGTATACGTTGTCATTTTTGGTGTTAGCGTGGATCATGTAACTCCCAAGTGACCGATCGACCATTTTCTGGTCGTAGCCCAAACAACAGTGACTGCCTATGGTCAAGAAATGACCGGTATTTTTGAAGTTTTAATTTTTTTGTCGAAATTGGGGGTAGAGATCATGTTCTAGTGTTGTTTGATGCATTTCTTTTGCAATATTGAGATTCATTTAAGGGATTTTTCAAAGACAAAGATAATTTTTATCTATCTAATAATAGTAAACTCTTCCCCATTTTGAAGATGATTCCTATGCACTAAAGTACATATTATTGAGTTCAATATGAAAAAATTACGAATTTTTCCCATGGAGGTCATTGTCAAAATTTTATTAAGAAAAATATAAGATACTTTTGATCCATTGAAGCAAAAAATTATACAAATTTTGGGAATACCATAGCCTAGATGAAATGGCCCATATGGTGTTATATCTAAAGTAGGGTAGGTGAAAAGTATAGGTAGTATTTATTTTTATTAATAAATCAGGGTCTTTAATATTTGGAGGAATGAAGAATTTATGTGAGGTCCAATGAAAATCCTTGGATTGGATGAGAAATTGCCTCAATCGCCTAAACTCTAAACCCTAAACCTTGTTGTCTAGACTTTAATCTTTTTGTACATGCAATCCTCCATGTCCAATTACGTATAATTAAGGGAACTTGGAGGTTCATGTTTAGAGAAAAGGAAAAGTGGCAATGAGTGCATTGGGCAAGATGGCAATTTTGTACTTGAACTTCTACCCCTTGCAAACAATAATGTTGGATATTTGATTCTCTGCCGGACTCATGTTGTTTGTTCATTTGGTTGTATTTTTAAACACATTACTTGAATGTGAGAACCGTCTAACTCTTCCTCTGTTCTTGTTTCTATTCATATTTTTGATGGTAACGACACCTAATCGCAACAATTTAGGCACTGAGCACAATTATTATTATTTGAAAGTTCTGTTCATATATTGTTGTCGTTTTTATAGATTAAGGTCAATTTATGCCAAAATTCTATGATTTTGATAAAAAGTACAATTTATAAACAAAATAGGGTTTATAAAATAAGTTAATAGTGGAAATTATATTTACCCATAGGATCTTGAAAAATACCTCAAGGTATCATTTTATCTACTAATAGGATGCAGATTATTCAAGAAATTTAGATAAATAACACACCTCAAATTAAGTCCCGATTGCACGTAGTTTACGAAAGTATATAGTATATGACCTCTCCATGGAATTTTTGAAGTTATGCTTATATATTTCCCATTAATTTCCGATATAGTTGTGCAAGAGATTGTAGGGAGAGATTGCAGGAACTTCTAAGTAATCGCAATTATTGTAATATATAAGGGTGTACTCAAATATGTCGATTTAGTAAAAAAATGAAAGCAATCACCTCCTTGTACATAAAAATACATATAGAAGTATGTGGTTAGATTGGAATTTCTAGTTGTTTAGGAATTAGCTTCATATCTGGTTTTAGCCTACCCATGGGAATAGAGAGGCCACAGGAATAGAGAATCCACAAGAATGAGGAAACTACCTAAGTTCATTTTCTTTTCATAACTGGTTGTTGACTTTTCAATGCTAACGTGGCTCCATCCCATTGACAACTTGTCACTATTGCCATGACAAGTTGCAACTCATAACGTTATCTCCTTTCAACTTGCATCCTACGCCCTTGGATCATGAAGATCAAGGGTTTTGATTGAAAAGTGAACAACCGGTTATATATGATAACATACTTGTCACTACCGCGGCTCGCTGGTTATCTAATACATATTAGGACTGGTTCACACTATAGCAAGAGGCCGTCGAACCCAATTATTATCAAGAGTTCAAAGTCTTGGGCCGATGAAAAAATAAAAATAAAAAATAAAAATTAACGGCCTCTCGAGAGAGAATTGGTTTTTCATTCTCAGCCGACCCAATTCTCCCTTGAGAGGCCATCGCATTGGCGTCAAAACTCACAAAAAGTATTGTTATGTAGGCACTTTGAAGTAGACGGCGATCTATGGATTTTGGCCTTTAGTGTGAAGCCTGAGAGGTCAATTTCCAACTTTCTTGCAATGTGATTGATGAAATTCAACGGACTCTTGACCTTTGGCTATAGTGTAAACTGTCCCTTAAAATTCTTGCAATCCTATTAGAATCCAAGTCAAATATTTAATCCTTTAACCCCTAAATGCCTAGAGCCCTCCCCAAATTTGGCAGTTTTGCAAAGATGCATTATAAAATGCAACCTAGAGGGATATTTTAAATTTGATATATGAATAAAAGTTGTACATTATGAATTTTAGATTCTATCCATACGGTTAGATCTATGATTGCTATTACCAATAATTTTGTATCAAATTTGAAACGTGAAATTCAAAATTATTTTATAATTCAATTACGAATAAGATATTGACAATCTACGGATGAAATTTTTTGTGATTGGTTGAAATTTAATACTCTAAGTGTAGTGATTTTTGGAGATTTTTTGGTTGCTTAATTTTATGAGTTGACTTTTTTTAGAGCACTTTTACACTGAAATCTTCAAAATTATGGGTGAATCACTACAACATGAAATGAGGCATAAAAATTTCACAAATCATCCCCTTTCTAATCGGATCACATACGAGTGAAGCTAACTTCCCATAGAATCTACTGCAAAAAGTGCATGACGGATGAGAAATTTTGGATGAAATCTGTACATCGTCCAAAAAATGGAGGCTTAGGCAGTTAGGGGTTAACGTCCCAATTCAACACTATTTTCAAAGATTCGTTATAAATGTTTGATGACAAACAAAAATGGAGTTGATGTTCGCAACAAAGTTGTAAATGTCAATGTGAAGATCACATCTATACGGTTGGATTAATCATATTTTTTATTAATATTTTTAAATTAAATTTGTAAGGTTTTCTCTTGAAATTCAATTAAAAATCTCAAACTAACACAAAAAATTAGTAAATATTGTAATGAAATTGGATTAACATGCACTACAAGATGGTATGGTTTCCATTATTTGATTCTACTTATTTTGAAAAATCATGTTTAAGGTCTCACCTTTTGAACTAAGAATGAAACTTGACATAAACCAATTGTGTAATTTTTCAAAAAATCACAATACCTTGTTTGAAGATCCGTATTGTACAAATGATAGTCAACTAGTACAAGAACCAAGAGAAATTTGGATAGGTGAAAAATTTCAATGTATGTATTGAGGAGAATAGTTTGAATTTGAGGATGAATGAAAATTGTCTATATATGTAGTGAGGAGAATAGTTTGAATTTGTTCATCATCCACATCAGGGGTTTTTTTTTTCCTGGGGATTTGGTGCCAAACTCCAATGTTATGGCACATGGCCCCTTCACACCAAGCCATTGCCGCACTTGCATTAGCGTTCTCGAAATGGAGGAAGGTAAAATTGAGAAACAAAAAAATAATTCAAAACCTTGTCTTTTCTTGCTACAACTACTATTCGAGCATTGTGCAACTGTATTTACAGTGCCGCAAGTAGAGCCATGTTCTTTTTTTATGTTACAATCCTTTCTGTCATGCGTTAAAGTAATTTCAAATTGCGTATTTTATATTTCTTGGTTAACCCTTAAAGGGATGATGGGGATAGTAGATACGTTGGCGTATATTTGACATTTGTTGTAAATAGAAGTTCCAAATTGAGACCCCAATAGCTCATTAAAATCATGTTGATGTAAATTTTAACTTCACTTTTGATCTTAAACCCATAGGAGGTGTAGAACTATGCCAAATACAATGGAATATTGGTGTATTATACTGGTCGGAAAGGGCTCTCTGGACCTTTAACCCTTTAACGTCCCGATTCAACATTGTTTTCAAATAAGCGTTATAAAATGTTTGATGGAAACCAAAAATGGGGTTGATGGTCAAAGCAAAGTTGTAAATGTCAATGTGAAGATCACATCTGTACGGTTGGATTTATTTTATTTTATTTAATATTTTATAATTAATTTTGCAAGGTTTTCTCTTGAAATTCAATTTTAAATCCCAAATTAGCACAATTTTTTTTTTAAATATGGTAATGAAATTGGAATAACATGCACTACGAGATGGTATGGTTTCCATTATTTGATTCTACTTATTCTGGAAAATCATATTTAAGGTCCCACTTTTTGAACTAAGAATGAAACTTGATATAAACCAATTCTGTTGTTTTTCTAAAAATCACAATAACCTATTTTGAAGATCCAAACTGTACAAAGGATAGTCAACTTGCTCAAGAACCAAAAGAAATTTTGGTGGATGAAAACTGTCTAATTTGGATGAGAATCCAGCAGTTTCAATCTGTGCGTCGTCCACATAGTGAACACTGGCGCGTTAAAGGGTTAAGGGTTAACAACATATTCCCTCAAAGTTACTTGACGCATGCATGCGGCAACATTGGTATATGTGAATGGGCCATCATAAAAACCCTGCATCAGTGGACGCAGGCGACTCAAAGGGTTAATCTATGGGTAGTTAGATGAGTAGGGTGTTATGATATCATGCAGTACCCAAAAAATCAGGCAAGGTTTGCATGGCGTTGTGATGTCACCTATTGAGTGAGAGTCTCCTCTTGAGCTATTGCACTTGTGTGTTAGTTGTATTAGGTGTCAATCAATTTTTGGCAGTGGATTTCAAGAGCAATAAAATATTTGATCTACCAGATGGCAACTTGGCGTGGTAGGGATCATGATAATTTCAAGGTTATTTTTTCCGGCTGCTAGCACCCAGATTGTAATGAAAAATAATTTTGTTTAACAAGCCTATAAGAAAAATAAGCTGTAAATGAGCATCGAATTGTCATAGTCAACTCAAGTTTATCCTTAAACGTGCAAGGAGTCCCATGGGGCTATGTTTGATCTTTCTTCAGTCAAACGTTGATTTTCACCTAGTTCTTAATTTCAAATGAAAATGGTCTCAAATAAGAAAGTGTAGGGGCTATCTAGTCCAATTTTCCGTTCTTCAAAATTGTTAAAATTGTGTTTTTACAGCACTTTAAAGCTCAAAACTTTATAATTTCAATATACATTGAATAAAATGATTTTCTATCAAATTTCTTTTTATGTAAGCTCAGGAAGCATGCCACCTACACCATGTTGTTCATCACTATTATTTACAAAGATCTTACTATTTTAACCCCTAAGCGTCCCAGTGTCCATATTTTGGACATTTTACAGGGACATTCACCTTCGAAGAGCTGTAACTTTTGCAAAACGTGTCCGATTTTGCTGAAATTTTGAAAACACTCCCCGCATGATGTATGGAATGTGTGGTAAACATTTCAAATCAATCCGAGATGTATTGGATTTTTGGTGATCATTTGAAAGTAGGTATCTTTTTTTTGGACAGTTCTGTGAATTTTGATGGCATCAACTTCGGGGGCTTGTGTCTCCTTCATCCCAAGTCCGTTTTAAATATAACTTGTTGGGTTGAATTCCCCTTGAAGTCTAGTTATCATGGTAAAATTTTCAGGTCAATCCATGTTGTTATAAATGTTTGGGAGTCATTTTAGTGCACGGGTCTAGTTTGAACACTTTTTGCTTTTTGGTTCAAATGGGTCACTTTTCGGGCTACTTTTCGACATTGCAAAGCCATTTTAGGGCATATTAAATTTTTTCATGAGGCTTTTTTGGTACCAATGTGTTTATATGATGATTTTGAACTACTTTATAGTTCAAAGTTTTTTCATTTGAGTAATTTTGAAAACGAATTTCACCTCTGACTGTATTGCTAGGAAAATTTCAGCATCCTTTTTTAGCACTAAAACACTATGATCTTGCAATCTATATGGCCAAATGACCCCAAAATTGATCCACATGATCTACAACATGTATGTTACAAGATTGTACGGTTGAGATTTCTATACCTCACTTACATTTAGACCTATAACACATCAAAAGCGATGATGATTTTAAGCCAAAAAAAGCTAGGGACCCTTAGGGGTTAAAAGGTTAACCCCTAAACATCCTCACCCCTCTTTAAATTCGGCAGTTTTGCAAAGATGCATCATAAAATGCAATCCATAGGGATATTTGAACTTGATGTATGAATAAAAGTTGTACATTATAAATTTTAGATTCTATCCATACGGTTAGATCTGCGATTACTATTAGCAACATTTTTGTACAAAATTTGAAACTTGAAATTGAAAATTCTTTTGTAATTTGGTTACAAAGAAGATATTGACAATATGTGGATGAAATATGTTGTGATGGGTTGAAATGTAATACTTTAACTGTAGTGATTTTTGGATTTTTTTTGGTTGCTTAATTTTATGAATTGACTTTTTTAAGAGAACTTTTACACTGAAATCTTCAAAATTTTGGGTGAATCACTACAACATGAAATGAGGCATAAAAATTTCACAAATCAGCCCCTTTTCTAATTGGATCACAGATGCATGAAGCTAACTTCCCATAAAATATATAGTAAAAAACCCACACTACAAAGTGTCAATGACAGATGAATTGTTTTTGTTTGATTGTGTACATCGTTCACTTTCTGGACGATTGGACGTTTAGGGGTTAAACACGCACGTTACCAAGACAAATATTTCCCATGTGAGTGATGGCCAAAAAGATGCCAGAGAAAGATACATATTACTTATTACTATGCAACATGAACTACAATTTGCCTTATTACACTTTTCTTAGAGGGCAGAAAATAGAAAAAAAAATCCTGGCAAGTTGCCATTTTCACTCTCATTCTTTCACAGGAGTTGCCAAAAACGTATTATGCAACTTTGAAAGAAAAAAAAAAAAAAAAAACCCTGATGATGAATGTTATGTTTTCGTAAAATAAAGATTGGTCATGGCCTCATAAAGCCCTCTGTCATGCGAATGGACAAAGATGACGACGATTTGCCTTTTAAAAAAGTTTGGAAGAAAAAAATGGGTTCCCAATCATGCAGTGAAGTGTTGAGCCCGTCTCTTATTACTTGTCAACTTAATGTCAGTTGTACAGACGGAGTTGGTATTTGACATTGATATTGACATGAGTCAGCACTTGTTACGATGCCTGTCTATGTGTCTATGTTGCTGCACAAACTATTAAAAAAATGGGTTCGATGCAAGTTTATAAATGTTGGCGGCTGAGGAGTTTTCTATTGTATTGCCCGGGACTGAGTCTAATGACAATGTCATATTTGGCAACCTGGTCAGTGTCTGATAAGCTTATTGTAAATGCACAACTTCATTCTTATTGGACCACATTCCACCGACGTAAACCAACCGCTTGATCGATCCAACATATGTGAGGCTCTTTCGGTTTGACAATATCTTCACACGAACGATTCAAGTTCCTAAGTGTAGCATGACAACAAGACCGAGATTATGTCCTCACTTCACTAAGTCTTCTCACAAAGTGAGTTTTTGAGAATTTCAAGAGTTAACCAAAAAGAGTGTTTCAAAGTGGAAACGCACCTTAGACTCGTTTTGGATTCAAAAAGACTGCATAATTAGTCTAGGGTGAGTTGGAGGATAATCTAAAGCAAGGCCCTATACAGTTGTGGGGTATGGAACTCGTGACCTCCCCGGTGCTAAAAGAGAGTTCCTGCAAGTTCCCCCAAGCCTAAGAGAGCCGACTAAAGGACTATTCATGAACAATGCATGTTAGATTTTGCTTATTGGGATGCAAACTCAATGTAGAAGTTTGCAAACACTCCTCTTGTTTTCAGTTAACTCTATTAGACATAATTGTATAGTCGTCGTGTGTTTTGGTTTGTAATTTGTTTTTGTGACCTTTCCTTGGCCACTGATATTGAATGCATGTAAATTCATTTACTAGATTGCATTTGAATTCCTATGCTTTTTAAGATGGTATCAACTTATAGTTGCATGGAATGTATAAATATTGGATTGGCTTTTTTCTCAAATTAGATTTTGGGAACTCCAAAATAAAATAAGGAATTGAATCGATTTTTTCACTTCAAGGATTGCTAGAATGTGTTTTGCCCCTTGTTGTTTTTCATTGGTTTTTTTAGTCCAAATTTTAACACTTGGAATATGATTTCAATTTCCGTTTGATGCATGTGTCCCAATTGACATGTGTCCAAAATGGGAGGGGGAAAATAAAAACACACCGCAACTTTTTGATTATCTCTAATGACATAGTTAACACATTAATGGAAAGTGCTTCCAAGAAACATGGGCAATGAACCCAAAAATGTTGACTTAATTCCTATGCAAATTATAGTTTTGCAAAGAGGATGTCTATGTCAATAGTAACTATTGACCTTGTAGTTGGGCACCCTTTACTCCCTAGGGGAACAAAAAAAAAAAAAAAAATTTAAATTCCTTATTGTACTTCTTGCTCTTCCTACATTCCATTGCGTTAGTCCCCACATCTCCCCCATGTTGCAACAACCCCAACGCACCCTTTCCTTTGATCCGTGTCTCGTTTTCAAGGCTTTTCCATAAAAATGAATGAAATTCAAAAAAAAAATCTCAAAATTCAAAAATATTCATGTTTTATTGCAATACACTTCACATTTCAACAAAGACGAAAACTGTTGTTTTTTTGCAAATTTATCTTATAATTTTTTTTAGCACAATTAGGTCCCGAAATGAGTGCACTTAACCAAATGCAACAATAGGGAATTGCGTGTTTGGTTTATGCTAATGCAATGTGATTTTTCGTGATTTCAAGTTTTCATAAAATCTCAATCCAAAGGGTCACCACAAAAATTGCAATTTGCTCTTATAGTAGATTTTTTAAAACCAAAATAAAGCTTTAATTTCTATAAAATAAAATAAACTCCTAAGGCTTAAAAATGTATCTCATACATTACTTCTATTAACCCCTAAATGCCTAGAGCCCTCTCCAAATTCGGCAGTTTTGCAAAGATGCATTATAAAATGCAACTTAGAGGGATATTTTGAACTTGATCTATGAATAAAAGTTGTACATTATGAATTTTAGATTCTATTCATACAGTTAGATCTACGATTGCTATTACCAATAATTTTGTATAAAATTTGAAACGTGAAATTCAAAATTATTTTGTAATTCAATTACGAAAAAGATATTGACAATCTACGGATGAAATTCATTGTGATTGGTTGAAATGTAATACTCTAAGTGTAGTGATTTTTGGAGATTTTTTGGTTGCTTAATTTTATGAGTTGACTTTTTTTAGAGCACTTTTACACTGAGATCTTCAAAATTTTGGGTGAATCACTACAACATGAAATGAGGCATAAAAATTTCACAAATCATCCCCTTTCTAATCGGATCACATATGCATGAAGCTAACTTCCCATAGAATCTACAGTAAAAATTCCACACTGCAAAAAGTGCATGACGGATGAGAAATTTTGGATGAAATTTGTACATCGTCCAAAAAATGGACGCTTAGGCAGTTAGGGGTTAAGAGGTGGCCTAATTGCCTACAATGTAAAAATCCTCATATCTTCCATTTTACTAATAAAAATGGACTAAATCAAATTTTATGAAATCATACAACCAAAGTCTTAAAAAATTAAATGAATTTGTTTTTGTTGTCAATCTTATTAAAAAATAAATCACAATTCCTGTTGTTGCCCAATCTTGGTTTTTCACTTCACAAAATGACTCTTTAGCATTTGAGCCACATATTAGAATTTCATGACATTTTACTAATGAAATTTTACTACTCAAAAAATTAATATTGATTCATAAGGCCTACCTAAAAAAATTCACAAAAATATCCAAAACACCAGCAACAAAATCTCATTCTCATTTGTAGACTTTGAGTCTTTGGAGGTTAAGCATATCAAAATTCAAGAGGCGGTGTAGCTAGTTTGTAAACTAAAAAATTCTTAATTCATATTGATGTCATACAAAAGAGATATATGTAAAGTAGTCAAAACTTTGGATCGTGGCATTCTATCAGACAATACTCGGCCGGATCCCAAGAACAAGAAGGTGGGTCGGGTGCCAAAAATTAATAAAGGATGAGTTGTATATACGGAAAGCAAAGATGGGTGACTGGGTTTGGTCCAATGTCCAAGCACGCCACCGGGGTTGCCGCCAGAGTCTAGTCCAAAGTTGAACCTTATGGCCAAATTGTAACGCCGTCAAGATTTTAACCTTGAACCTCGTGGCTCCAAAGAGTCCTATGGGCTTCTATATGAAGATTGGCACACCCGACATCTTCACTTTTATACTTGTGTCTAAGACTTTCCGGATATCTCTTTTAGACATGATTGGCAGTTGCAAGGCAAGGTCACTCGTCCAGTCCCTTTGCGGATATCTCTAAAGAGTATTTCCCTTTCTTAATGTAACCATGTATACAAATTAAGTAAAAATTGCATAATCATATATTAAATTATTTCATGAATTTTTAGACACAGACAACATCATTAAAAAGGAAAAAGTTTATCTTTATGACATTGTCTAAAAAATCTTGAAATGTTTTGATTGTATTTATATTCTATATTTTCTTTTTGAGTTCCTAGTGTGTAGCCAAACCTAAAATGAATTTCTTATATAATAAAAAATGTTCGATATCAAGGGATATTTACATCTTCACCATCTTCCTCAGCTAAAAGTGATATTTCTTTTATAAACCAATGTTAGTCAAGCCTCCACTAATCCCAAATAACATCACTAGCTCTAGAATTGCGGACAAACCTTTTTCAATCAAAAGAAAAGAAAACATAGACTTATTGTCCATTGACAGATCCTAAACCCTTTCTCACATCTTTGTCATCAAAGCATGTCGATGCAAAGATGGTTATTATTGAAGGATTTGCTTTCAAACAACTTGAAATAGGGGTATTTAATTTATGTTTATATTTGGTACATTGAAATTGAATAAAAAAACTCATACCAACTACACTCTTCTAGGCCACTTCTTTATTTCATATCTGAATTGAACCATATTGTTTAACAACACAACCTCTATATTGCACCCAAATTTTCTATTCTAAAAGTATTTATGCAACTACTACGAATTTATACATATTAAAAGCTAAATTTTATATTTATTTATTATTTATGTTTCCCTTTATGTTCATAGTACCAAATCTTACACATATGTCGATCCTGAAGTTTCAATGTTCTATTCAAAATTTCATGCTCATTCAACCATTTTTGTGCAAATGGGAACTATAAATAACAATGACAATACAAACATTACACAGACTTGTTGGACCCCATTGTACAAGGGTGGAAATTGAAATGTGTAGTCAAACATGTCCAAGATGACCCTAAACTACCCAGGTGCTGGTGGAGAGGTACCAAAATGGAAAGGCAGGTTGGCGGTTCAATTCCCCACTTTGAAATTGTCTCTATAGATTACTTCATTGGAAAACCCCTGCCGCTGGTTGCAAAAAGCGATTTCTGTGTATCAAAAATAAAGTTCGGAGAACCACAATGGCACAATCCCATCATGACCAAATTTAGAGAAAAACTTGCCAATTCTTGGAGTCCCTCACGATGACACCCCTTACATATGGATCAGTGATAAAATTGCTTGAATTGGCAGATGAAAGAAAGCTCTGAAGATAAAGTTCCTGGCAATATTTACACGATGACAGAGCTGTAAAATGCACCCAACAAATTCAAATACGGTATGCAAGAAAAAACTCTGGTCGATGTTCATAATGTTCACATGATGACAGTTCATCTATGGAGGCACTTAGGCATTTCAGAAAACAGTTCAAGCCATACGCTACGAGCTTGAAGAGTTAAAGTGAGTCATACCAGAATCATGGTCTCAAAGAGACGCCCTCAGAAAGTATACCGTTCAAAGTAAAAGGTCAGCGCCCACACCTACAATAATGAGACTAAATATCACAGCCTCTCACCCCTAATAATTCATCACCAAGTCTCGACTCTGAACCTTCAAAAAAGACGAGAACCTTCAAGCAATTTCCCTGAAAGCTGGATGACCCAATAACCGACTGTACAATAAACCAACAATATCTCCAACAAGTGATCATTAAAAGATTCAAATTCTATACCAGTACTAGAATTGCATGAAAAGCTTAAATCGTTGGTTTATGGGCAATCCACTATACTCCGAAAACGGACTTGTAAAGCAAGAGGGCTGAGATAATGATGAGGACAGCCAGACCTAGCATGAAACGAAACGAAATATGGCTCACAATAAACAGACAGTGCTGATAACAGCATCGTCGCTGCAGGCCCGCCTTCGAGCCCCGAGCTCCCACTTTTGACATGGCTCTCTTTTATTATGGTTTGCCGTTGGCCACCTCGATTCTTATTCATGCAATAATGTGTATTCCTGCCTTTTCTGACCAAAATCAGCCAACTGAAAGGTCTCCGCCTTTCGTCTCAGACGCAACCAGAGTCGTAAGACAGTTGCCCGGATTGAATGGCGAAGCTGTGAGTTTAAACAGTCTCCACGATCAGAGACTACTTCAAATGGCCATCCACCAGGTAGCCCAGAGATTGGAAAAAATAAATGGCAGGCACTTAATTTAGCTTATCGATGACAGCATCCACTACGTCTTGGGTACTACTGGTGCCTCCCAGATCCTTGGTGCGGAATGTCCCCTCTGCTATCACGCTCATCACAGCTTGTTCCAGCCTGTCTGCGAAAGATGGGAACTGTAGATGCCGCAACATCATAGCGGATGACAACAGCAATGCTGTGGGGTTGGCAGTGCGACCGGCTACGAGTCTTTCGTTCCCAACGTTACCCGCAGATGCTCCCTGCTCAAAGATTGCATGATCCGCACCCACGTTGCCTGCAAGAAAACACAAACACGAATCCGTTTTCAAGAGCTAAGTAACCGCTTCGATAATCAGACCTGAGGCCACAATCATCACACAAACTACGCACTGCTGCTGCAATATTGTCTGATTACGAAAGTGACCTCTACAGGACATCCTTCGTGAAAATCAAGTGTCGAGTACTATTACTGATGCTAAGTGCAGAACAGTACGTAATTCTCCACTAAACCATCTCCGCTCGAACAGAAAAAAGCACACATATTTTACTCATCCTGCTGTGGACTTGGATTTAAAATGAAATGGACGTAGGTTACCTCCTGGCATAACACCAGTCCCGCCTGCAATACCAGCTGCTGTATTGGCTACCAATGTTCCATACAAATTTGGTGTTACCTGAAATAATTGACACCATAACAGCAACTCAGCACCACATGCGAACACCAGTTAACTTCTATGATTTTGAACCAAGTCAACAACTTCAAAGCAGATATTCGAGCTCAAACTCTCAATTCCAACGTACGTTTTATACCGGTGAAACGATAAAATAATATCCAGAAGCACAGCTGGATCATGAAAGGTTACCATCACATCAAACTGCTGAGGCTTCGACACAAGCTGCATGCAGCAGTTATCCACGATAACCTCGTTGTACTTGATGCCTGGATAGTTCTTAGCCACCTCACGACAAGACTCTAAGAAAAGACCATCCGCCAGCTTCATGATATTCGCCTTGTGTACTGCTGTTACTGTCTTGCGGTTGTTCAGATACGCGTACTCGAAAGCATACTTAGCGATGCGTTCAGAGCAGAATTTTGTGATCACCTGCCACTTTCCAAAGTTAGGCACTTTTTACCCGAGAGAGAGTCAACAGGCAGGACAAAATATTGAAGACCGCCGGGAGACAAACAATCAAATGTTGATGAAGCTACATCAAACCGAGACTTTGTTGTTGCCTTTTCCCGCCAAACCCTAAAAGGTCGAATGCCACGTGATACCACGACTATCAATCGACTTGACCTAATTCTACAGCATTGGTATGTCTTAGCATCCATCTTCAGAATATAGCATTGCTCTACAACTCTAAAACAGCTCATCGGCGTGCTTCTCATGATACGACCAATCAGCACTTGAAATTTATTGTCTATCCAAGAAAACATGTCCCATAACCACAAACAGTACAAATCATGGACCCGATCCAGCTCCAGAAAATTGCATTGCTCCGCAGCTCTGATACAACTCATCGGCGTGCTTCTCGGAAGCTCAATAAGCACGTGGAATTCATTGTCTATCCAAGAAAACATGTTCCGTAACCACAAACGGTGCAAATTAAGGTCCCGATCCAACAGCGGATGCTAATTTCTTTTCTTTTAAAAGTGTTGTCATTCAAATAATTGAAAAGCAGAAGGATGAGATAGGTACTTTAAGGCTCTCGACAACCCCGGGGACCACCTCGTGCTCAAGACCAGAGTACTCCCCCTCCGTGTTCTCTCGAATTACCACGATGTTGACATTGTCGTGGCGCGTTTTGAGGCCGGGGAGGTTGAAGCAATGCACCAGCGACGCGAACAGGTCCAGCTCCTTGCGCAACTGCACGTTCAGGGAACTGACGCCGCCGCCCACGGGCGTGGCCAGGCCGCCTTTCAGACACACCTTGTTGCGGCGGATGCTGTCCATGACCTCCAGGGGCACCTTGTCCATCTTCCCGGACACCTCGTACTCCTCGAAGTACACGGGCGCGTGCATGGCCTTCATCACCTGCACCGCGGCCCCCGTCACCAGCGGCCCGATCCCGTCGCCCGGCAGCAGCGTCACGGCCCGGGGCGCGCCGTCGCCCGGCCGCGGCATGTACGTGACCGTTCTCCTCTGCTGTCGCAGGACCTCCCCCATCGCCTTCATCCCGCGCCTGGCCCCCGCCATGGCCGCCATGGCTCGATCCCGCAAGCAAACCCTTGCAAAGCGACTGATCGCCACAAAAGGAAGAAAAGAAATCACATCACATTCATCAAACGATTCATCACGAACAAGGAATCGCGAGGCGATCGAGCAAGAGGAAGGTTAGGGCCGGATCGTGGCCCTTGACGATCGTGATCAAACAGGATCTTCTCCGTCTTCTCTGGCGGGGTGCCTTCCTCCCCGCGGCGTCCCAATTGCCGTTCTCTCAATTTACGGTCGATTCTCGACGTGACTAATTGAGAGCATCTCCACCGGCACTCTGGATACCTCCCTGCCTCTGGAAATATGGATGTGCATTGGAAGGGAGACAATTGCATCTCAAAATTGTAGAAGTGTAACATGCAATATGGAAATCATGTAGATGTTACAAGTTGTAACATTTACAGCAAAACAATGTATAAATCATGTAACATCTACATGAAATCTCCATTGTGATTTGCATATACTATTTAGGAATGTGCAATCTACTCCCAAATCATGTAAATGTTACAAATATGTTACAATTGGAAAAAATATGTAACTCTTATATAAAAAGTATAGTTTTTTTGTGTAGAATTTATAAATGGACTTTGCACATGTTTTTTATGCAAACTTTTGCTTGTATACTTTATATGACATCTACATAAATCGTTCAAATGTAAATATCATATAACAATTTTGATTGTTTATCATAATCTTGTTGAAACATCTACATAAATTTCATGTAACAATCTTACAATTGTTTTCATAGAACATCTACATGAACATTATGTAAAAATTATATAAAATATTCCTAAATTTTTTGTAATATTTATATTCAAAACATTTATATGATAATTACAATGGAAAGCACACATGAAAGTTACAAGTGTAACATTCGTGTAACTTTTACATAACACGCAATGTTGCAATTTACAATGTGTAAATTATGTAGATGTTACATGAAAGTTACACGTTTACATTTTTGAGATGTGAGTTAACCCCTAAAGGATCGGGGGAGGATCGGGGGAGTTTTTAGGTTAGCTCTTGTTTTCTTGACTAGCTCTTATATCAATGTCAGTTTCTCATTGGTGGGGGGTAATTTTGACGATCGGCACCGTTGAAATTAAAGAAGACTAATAGAGCTTTTGTATGGTAAATAGATCAATAAAATCATACAATTTTTGATAAAATGTCACCGTTGAGAAGATTGATGGAAATTCAGGATTTTTTTGTACTTGTGCTGAAATCGGATTGATAAAAAGTGCTCCAAAAATTCCGAAATTTCTACCATGCATAGGGATCATGATGTTGAACATGTGCAAAAGACTTCATATAATTTGAAGGTTTGAGGAGGACGATACGAGGGTCTCAAGTGACGCCGAAATAGCCTCCTTGCAACTCAAAAAAATCATCAAAAATCGCGCACTTCATGAAATTTCAATCAAGAAGTACCTTCAGATTCAGCTTTCAAAAAGAACCATGGTCTTTTGTTGCTCACCTTACAATTCACGGCCCAACAACTTGAATTTCCTCACTTTCTAATTCTAAAAGCCGCGTGGTAGCCTCGTGGTCGTTTAGGGATTAACCGAAATCAGAACAAATGATTTGACCCCCAAAATATTAGGAAAGGATAATGTATGTCGTGTTTGAGTGTAACCAAATTTAAATCAAATAATGAACCCAACTCCCTCCAACTTCAATTTTAGATATGAGCTTCACAAGTCAATCCAAGTTATCAGAGCCTCCTAATCAAACCAATCACCTAATTATATCTCAAGTTTACCACTTGCCTTGCCATTAACTCAAATTGAATGTGGGCCATTGCCTCCAAGCCTTGGCTCTCTGTGAACTTACCTTAGACTGAGTTTGGCCACCGTTGTGACGGCAAAACTAGTTCACCCTCCTCTCTAGTTTGGATTCTTTAAAAGTCATGCCAGTTTACTTGGCTGC